>JAXQQM020078948.1:0-15499 GCA_034641835.2 Pinus albicaulis
TTGTTATCGCATCATTTCTCACCTTGACATGATTCATGATTGCTTCATGGCTTTTGGGCACCCATTCCTACAGACTTGGACAAATTCACTTAAAAACAGTGTAAAATCCCCCATACGCGACTATGCCCGTGCTTTTCCGCGTGTATACGCGAGTCCAGCTAGACTTTTCCGCGTATGCCATTAAAATGATTAAAAAATATATAAAAATTCCCTATTTTCGGGCTGGGTTGATGGTTACTCAGGTAGTTCAACCACCCCAGCACGTGGCCAACTGTTTCCAGCTGTTGAAACTACTTGGAGGGAGTATAAAAACCCCTCATGTGTATGGCCTAAGGGAGAGAGAGAATTATTGATATTATACTCTGTTGGTATTCCCTATCCAAGTCTGATTCCCCGTGCCTCCTGCACTTTCCCAGTTCATTATAGGAAACCCTTGTTTCCTTGAGATGCTCATCCCCTTATATGACATCTCGTATGCACTAGTTTGGAAGGAGTCTTAGCGAGGCAAGGGCTGGATGAATCCGGACGACGGTCTGCGAAGGCCGTGGAAGGATCAGGTGATCTATCCACTCATTACTTTTGTACATGCTATTTATAATACAGAAGTATCATGCTGTTCCCGAAATAAACGTGTTAGTGTATGCTTATATGTATGAGAATATTTTTTATACAAGAATTCATTAGGATTTATTTAATGTTTTATATGAATCTCACTGACATTTAGAGTAGATATATGCTATACAACCAGTCCTTTGTGCTTGTTTCTTCTTGTCTTTCAGGTTAAGAAGGAAGGACGGTTGCTGGGGGTTTGAACCCTACGGGATCTTCTTCAACCGTAGGACCAACGGGTAACTTTCTAATTCTACTTTATTTAGTTTTTCTAAACGTGCATGGTTGTGTGAGTCTCTGTTAAGTAGCATGCCCCTGCTCTGTGGAGGTTGTAACCCAACGAACCTCTAGGGTGATAATTCCCCAAAACAGAACTGGCGACTCTGCTAGGGATCACATTCTTGTGATTCTCCTGTTGGGTTGTTTCAGCTATTTGGTAGGTTGCCAGCAGTTTCAACTTTCATTTGCAGTCCAGTTTACTTTCTTGCAGTCAGTCTGAAGTCCTGGTGTCTTTTCTAGGCTTGTTCTTTTTGTTTTTTTTCATTATTTACCTTTGCATACGCTCTTTTTTCTGCACACATTCGCGTATACACACAATTTTTTCTAAAGGAACCCGCGTATACGCAAGTTTCCCTTAGCACAGACGCGTATGCACGCTGGTTGCATAGCTGTGAAGTAGCGTATACCTAGGCAGATTTTGAATTTTTGAGTTTCTTGACTTTTTGGTCCTTTCTGGCTGTGGAGACCTATTCTTACAATGTCTCTGTACTCACTGGAGTGTGAAGGAAGTGGTTTCATGTCTTTTCTCTCTTTCGTTTGATTGAAAACTAGTCGTTTTGGCAAAGTGTTGTTTCTGGTGCTAGCACTTCTGGATTGAGTTCCAAGATCGCTTTCTAAGCATTCTTGGTTGTTCTGATTTATCAGAACAGAGAGCTTCTGCTCACTGACTCGCTCCTATCTTTTTGATGTTCTTCGCATTGCAATTTTTGCTTCGTTTTTTATTGGTTTTCTTGAGTTCCATAGGATAGGTTTTGTTGCAACTTTCGAAGAGCTTTTCTTGCTTCTTTGGAGTCTTTGTTTGCGACGAGTTTGCACTATTTGTCTAGGCTGAGTGGCTGAGTTTTCTGGTCTTCCGTTGCTCTTATTGGTCTTGCTACGAGTTAGCTTTATAAGGTTTGGGAGCATTGTTGAAGTTGGTGCTTGGAATTCGGTCTTATTTGGTTTGGATTTTGATAGTTGTGCTTGGTCTTTTCGAGCTCTTTCCTTATAAAAAAAAAAAGCTCAAAAAACATTTGCTTTGCTTTTTGTTTTTGCATTTCAAAGGCTTAAAAAACATTTTCACTTGTTATTTTCTTTTGTTATTGCATTTTCATTTTCGTTTGCTACAACTTTTGAAGCTTGTGAGGATTCTTGCTTTTAGTTTTTGGCTTGATTTTGAGGAGGAGTTGTCATTTGATTTCTTCTTCTTGTTTTTTAAGTGTTTTTGGTGTCCTCATTTTAAGATTTCTTGATTTCAAGAATTGGCTTTCTGGGAAACAAAAGAAGAGTTAAAACTGAAGGAATTTTTGGGAATTTCACTCTGCTTTAAGAGATTTGCATCTTAGGATTTACATGCTTGTAGTAATTTTCATTAGGTGCATTTAATCATTTAGTCAATTTCTTAGTTTTTGTGAGTGTGAGTTTGCTATTCAAAAAGAAAAATACAATTTTTAGTCTCGTAGAACCTATATAGAGATTGCTCTTCATCGAAAGACAAAGAACTGCATTTGCATGTACTTAAGTTTTTATTAATTTCTTTTGCGTCAAAAACACCATACGTTTCATCTCCATATCCTTGTGACTTAATATAACAGCCCTTAAAATAAGTGATTTAATCTAAAATCAACTAGCAAGTTTTTCTAAGTGTCAATCACCAACTAGCTAGGTTGTAGGGCCTTGGAATAGGTGAGTGGAGAGTTAACTCTCCAAGGCCGCTCAAACAAACATAGAAGTTGATTAATTGAGCGAAATCCAACTCAGTGAGGTGGACTGGGAAAGCTCTCATCCGAGAGTCAAGCGCGAGGGGAAGTGAAGGCTGAGAAGAGGGATACCCCCTCTCCGATTGGCTGAATCTGACCTCAAGACCGTTCCGCCCAGCTTCTGATACGGATTGGTGCCCATAGTTGCCACTCCTAGGTTCCACACAGGTGACTGCGGGGGGGAATACCCGTGGTACCTGAGGCAGATGTCGCATCACTTTCAGCAGTACTTCTGGGGGGTGCCCTTGCGAAGCTTGGGTGCTTGAGCCGGCAAAGGCTGTTGTTAGGAGGTCGGCGTAACTGTTTCTGATACCTTCGCTAGTTGTTCTAGGCCCTAATCATCCCAGACTGCTTTCAGGAGGTCCTATATTTCGCTTTCCTGTATTTTGGTGTCCGGTCCTCATCACCCGGAGCGGAAATACTTGGAGGCTGTTTGCTTGATTGTATCTCAAGGATTTTTATTTTAGTGAGTGCTCTTTGCTCCTAGCTTGCCTAGCTTTTCACTTTTTTTAGTCTAATTTAAAATCTATAAAAGTGGCTGATCAAGCGCCTCGTCGATCGAGGAGAATCCGGGGGTTATCTCCCGAGAGTCCAGAGCCTTCTTCGAGAAGGCATAGGAGTGATTTAGCAGGTGGTTACCACCCTGTGGCGTCTGACGCAGTGGAGAGAGATCCTCCACAAAGGTCTGAAGGTTTCGTAGCTGATTCTGGTGTCGGTCCCGAGAGGAGCGTTCCGCTCACCTCGCGAGTTTTGTTTCCTCAGGAAGAAGATTTTCAAATCGAAGACGTACCTGAGCCTCCTGCTACAGGTCCATCTCCTCTTCCTCCTGATTATCCATTCGTTGTTCAGTACATCGGACCTGAGTCGGAGAGACCGCCGGATCTTCCGTATCATTCTTATCTTTCGATGGCCACGACTGGGAACGCGGCTTCTACCGTGAGTGCTGCAGGCATTCAGACTCCTGCTTCTGTTGAAGCAGGGGGCACTATTGCTTCATCTTCGATTGCTTCTAGTGTTGCTGTGTTTGGCTCTGGTTTCACCCAAGCACATGCTTCTCGATACAGTCCCATACATTGGGGTTTCCCTCTGGTAAGAATCCTTCTTTCCTTTTCATTTGCTTGGTGGATCTACCCATATCGACATGGCTAGTGGATGACTTTGTTTCGGGTTTCCCCTTTGGGACCGGGCATATTCCTAGTTCACATTCCTAGTTCAATCCTTCTTTAGGGTCGTTCCGTTTACGTCCCAGACCCGAGCTTCAACCTTGATGCAGGGGCTTAGGGTCGACTACTTTTACGGGATGGAATCCTGTCTTTACTACAGCGGGGGCAGGGAATCAGTTTTACGCAGGTCATCAAGGGAATGCTTCTTTCCCTTCATCGAGTGCTTATCAGTCCTTTTCTCCTCTGTCTAATGCTTGGAACCCCTACCAGGGGATTTCCTCTTTAATCAATACTTCAGCTGGGGGAACTGGACTGGGCTTTGGTAACTCGGCGTGGGGAGGAGGTTCTTCTCCGTTTTCTACGAGTCCTTTCTAGCAGCCTGGTGCCTTATCAAATCCAGGATATTCTTTTCAGAATGTTGGGAATCCATCCAATCAAGGATGGAATCCTCAAGCTCCGCCTCGCTTACCTTTTCTGGCAACGTTAAACTTGCCAGATTTGTCAAAGTTGACTAATGACCTGATTCGTTATAGTCCGGGGTGGCCTTCGGTCCCGACCAAAATTCCTTCAGACATTCCAAAGTTTGAAGGTAAGAATGGAGAGGATCCGGCGGACCACATCACCACTTTCCACTTATGGTGCTCTTCAAACTCCCTGATCGATGATTCGATTAGGTTGAGATTATTTCAACGCACCCTAACTGGAAATGCTGCCAAATGGTATATCGAGCTCACTGGGGGCAGTTTTGCCACATTTGGAGAACTGGCTGTCACATTTCTAAACCATTTTCAGTTTCCTGTTAGATATGAGGCTGGGACCGAACTCCTGGCTAATTTTAAGCAGGATGAGGAAACGCACATTTCTGATCATATTCAGGAATGGAGGAGAAGGAATAGGCTTATCAAAGCTCATATTCCAGGTGAATTCCTTCTCGAGTGGTTTTTGAAATCTCTGCAGTCAGATATTTCAAAAGATGTATCCCTATCTGGGGTGTTTTCTGAGGAGCAGGCCATTTTTAGGGCCCAGCAGTTAGAACTGATCTATTCTCAGTCTGGGGTACTTTATAAGTATTTACCCAATGCTCCTCGCTCCAAATTGGATCTATCAAAACCTAAACCTAGTCTGCATGGTGACGGGCTTATCGGATCGGTCAATAGTGGTGCAGCCAGCCTGCTTTCTCAACTGCAGTAGTTGTCATTACAATCTGCTCCTTCTGGTCAGGCTGTGCCTGCTGATTCATCACCTTCCTAGTCTTTGTCCATAAATGTTGTCCAAGCTTCTGATCCCAAAGGAAATCTATAATCCGATGGGAAGAAGAAGGGACAAAATAACAAGAAGAAGGGCAAGAATTGGAAGGGAAATGCAAATAAAACCAACAAGCGTGTTGGTGAGGGTCAAAAGGAGAAAAAGAAAGTGAAGTTTCCATGCAAGCTTTGTGCTGGAGACCATCTCACACACCTTTGCTCGAAAATTCGGGATACTCGGTGCTGTTAGCCCAGCAGGGTTCTTCTAGTTCCCAGGCTGTGTTAACTAACCCTTTTCCCCAAGGGCAACAGTCAGTTGTTGGCGCGAACCCAAATCCTGGGGCTTCCTCTGGGGGCACCCAGGAAGGGGAAATTCCATCGAACATTTTCATGATGAGTGCTCACGCGGATATCGCTACGAGATCCCATGATTATGGCGGAGAAGAGTCTTCGAAAGCTAAGGATACTCCTGATGCTACTGAGCCGCTTCACATTACGAAGCCTACTATTGAGTCTATGCCTCGGATGCCCAAAGCATATTCTAAGCGGTCGACGATTAATCCAAGCCTTAGAACTGCCCGAACTTCTTTCGATTGTAGAAAGTCAGTGCGAGTCCTTGTCTTGTGTCGGCACAGAGGTACTCTGATCTTGTCCGGCTCGGCCACCGTGCTTTGCTCAGCGCCATTGAGCATATTAATTGAAAAATTCTCTTAAGTTACTTTTGATATGAATAATTTTGAAGAGACCTCCTCATACATGGCTTTCCAAATTTCCATATTAAATCGTAGTATCAGAAATTCAATATCTTTGAGCAGTTAGTTGATGAAGGTGCTTCTGTCGTGATGTCTCTCTGTCTTGGAAGACATATAGATCTCTGATTTTGTTCCATCTAGCACTGTTCTTACTGCGTTCGATGGTCATTCTCATAGACCCCATGGTATTGTCCCAGCTTTTCTCATCTGTGTTGGGGGAAAAACTGTCAACATAGAGGTTGAGGTAGTGGATGCAGCCTTGGACTACAACCTTCTCTTGGGGGGGAATTGGATTTATGAGATGGATGCCATTGCATCCTCACTATTTCGAATTGTATGTTTTCCCCACGAAGGGAGGATGATTCTGGGTGAGATCAAGCGGGCCATCCCTCGGGTAGACAGTCTGCCTTCTAACTGTCCGTTCCTAGGATTGGATAATATAAGGCCTTTGTGAGAATCTAGGAGTTGGAATGTATTCTTCACATTGACCTTTTGATCTTCCTCTCTCAGGTGCATATTAATGCTATTTCATCCTCCAAGGCTCCCCTTCAAAGAGAGTTCTTTCGAACTCATTATTTTTCGGACCCTTGGACCTTACCTTCCCCTACTACCACATTAGCGGAAGGTCAATTGGGTGGAATGGCATTCCCAATTTCTGCAGCTGAGATTGCATATCAGTCTATTGTTGACACTGCAGAATCTACCCCAGCTCCTCTTTCACCGAAAGAGTTGGATGGTGATGTGGCCCCGGCTTGGACGCTTAGTTCTTCTTCGGCCCAGGATTGCCTTGATACTACTCTTCCATCTGAAGAGGCAATCCTGGAAGCCATGACTGGTATAGATATACCGTGGGATGACTTGCATCATCGGTCTTACTTCCTACCTGACTTGAACAAAGTTGAAACAAGTTTTCGAAGTCCTCAGTCTCTAGGACCTGTTCACCCAGTCTTGAGCCCTTTAGCACCAGCACAGGTTTATGCTAAAGGGAACATGGTTGTGATCTCTCCTACTATCCCGGTGAACATTTCCAGGGATCCCAATATTATCGAGAATGTCTTCATTGGAGCTGAATGTTCCCGTGAAGAGGTTCAAATTTATACCGAACTCTTCAAAGAGTATAGGGATGTATTTGCTTGGTATTATGAGGAAATGCCTGGCATAGACCTATCTATCGTCCAGCATGAGATCAAGACGTATGAAAATGCTAAGCCGGTCAGGAAAAAGCTTCGTCCGGTCAATCCTAGGAAGGCAGCAGCTATCAAAGCTGAAGTTGAAAAGATGCTTAAGGCGGGATTCATTTTCCCAGTTCCTCTGACTGAATGGGTTTCAAACCCCGTTCCTGTAGATAAAAAGTAAGGAACGATTCGAGTGTGCATCGATTTCAGAGACCTAAATAAGGAATTTCCTAAAGATAATTACCCCACACCATTCATCGATCAGATTATTGACGAGTGTGCCGGTAACGAGATTTTCTCCTTCATGGACGGTTTTTCCGGATATAATCAAATTACTATCCGTCCTGAAGATCAACATAAGACTGCATTTATTTGTCCCTGGGGTACGTTTGCATACAAGAAAATGCCTTTTGATCTTAAAAATGCTGGAGCTACCTTTCAACGGGCCATGTCTTACGCCTTCCACGACATCAAGAAGATTATCTAGGCATACTTAGATGATCTAACTGCTCATTCTCGAAAGAGGATGGATCATCCTGGTCACCTCTGGAAAATATTTGAAAGATGTCGTTTTTATAAAATTCAATTAAATCCGAACAAGTGCGTTTTCGCGGTTACATCCGGTCGGCTGTTGGGATTTATTGTGTCTAGGGAAGGGATAAGGGTAGATCCCTTCAAGGTTGAGGCAATACTTCAGTTGCCTCCCTCGTCTTCAATCCTTCAGCTTCAAAGTCTCCAAGGGAAGTCTAATTTTCTTCGGAGGTTTATCGTCAACTATGCTGAGATTACAAAGGGATATATGAGACTGTTGAAGAAAGGAGTTCCTTTTCTTTCGAACGACTACGCTCAATGCTCATTCGATGCCTTGAAAAAGGCATTGACCTCTGCTCCTTTACTGAGTCCACCTGATTATAGCAGAGATTTTCTTTTGTATCTGGCTACAGCAGAATCTACCATCGGTATGGTTCTGGTTTAGGAAGATGATGCTCTGGCAGAGCATGTTATTTACTACCTCATTCAAGGACTGGTAGGACCTGAACTGCGATACACTCCGATAGAAAAATTAGCCTTAGCAGCAGTTCATGCTGTGCAACGACTCCGACATTACATTATTCTTCGAAAAACTTATGTCTTGGCAGCTGCCAATCCATTTCAGTTTGTCCTCAGCAGGCGAGTGATTGGGGGCAAATATAATAGATGGATTGTGATTTTACAAGAATTTGATCTCGAGTTCATGTCTGCCAAGTCCAAGAAGTCATTAGTTTTTGCGGAATTGATCTCCGAGTTGCCTTGTGGAGAGGAGATGATCTATGATGAGTCCTTTCCGGACGAACACTTGTTTCTTATCTCTCCACAGGATCCTTGGTATGGGGATATCATTGTGTATCTCCAGACTGCGAAGTTTCCCTCTACTTTTTTGAAAGATGAGCGTCGTAAACTGTGTCACTTGGCCAAGAATTATCTAATTATTGGTGATGCTTTGTACCGTCGAGGGGTTGATTCAATCCTAAGACGCTGCTTAACTCTCAAAGAAGCTGAGGCTGTGCTCAATGATTCTCACAGTGGAGCTTGTGGGGGTCATTTATCTGGGCTTGCTACAGCCCAAAATATTTTGCGTGCTGGATAATTTTGGCCCTCGATTTTCAAAGATTGTATTGAATCGGTCAAAAAGTGTCATCCGTGTCAGGTTTATACTCGAAAAATGCACGCTCATCTAGCTCCACTTTTTCCAGTCGTTACTGTCGGACCCTTTAAAAAGTGGGGTATTGATTATACTACTTGCAACCTGCCTTCGGCAGAAGGTCACAAGTACATTATTGTAGCAGTAGACTACTTTACGAAGTGGGTCGAGGCTATGCCTACTTTTGGGAACGATGGTGAGACTGCAGCTTTGTTCTTTTTCAACCAAGTTATCGCTCGTTTTGGTATACCTAGAGAGATTGTCACTGACCACGGCAGTCATTTTCAGAATAGTATGATGGCTGAGTTGGCTCTCAAATTGGGTTTCCGGCAGGAGCATTCATCTCCATATTATCCTCAGGCCAATGGGCAAGTGGAAGCCGTGAATAAATCCTTGAAGACAATTCTTCAAGGGACAATTGATAAACATAGATCCAACTGGCATATTATGCTATATCCTATACTTTGGGCATACAGGACGTCAGTGAAAACTGCAACTGGCTTTACTCCGTTTCAGTTAGTCCACGGGGTGGAATCCGTATTTTCTATTGAATGCGAGATTCCTTCTCTTAAATTAGTTGTTGAGCTTCTTCCTGACACTTCCAGTCTGGCAGAACGGCTTCTTCATCTGGAACATGTCGATGAGCAGCGTCGAATGCCGCCACGATGAATGAAGCGCATAAAAACCGAGTAAAGGTTTAGTACGATAAGGCGGTCAAGCCTAGGGTCTTTTCGGAAGGTGACCTTGTTTTGGTCTATGTCCAAGAAAAGGATGCCCTGGGGGCAGGAAAGTTTAAATCGATGTGGTATGGCCCCTATATCGTTAAAAAGGTCCTTAAGAAAGGAGCGTATACCTTGGTTGACTTCGAATGGAACGAGTTGCCGGAGCCCCGAAATGGGCTCTATTTGAAGAAGTATTATGCCTAGGCTTTGGCCTGGCATCTTGCTTTTGTACATAGTAGTTTTTTGCTTTGTACATATCTGATTGATTTTCGATCTTTGATGAGTTGGTGATGTTTTTGATCTGCTTTGGCAGGTTGTGTTGGATGTCATGAGTCATTTTGGTTTCGCCGATGGTGCTAGTAGACACACCCGGAACTTAGCTTCCGCGGCTTGGGTGCTTCATTATCCTTCCGGTCTGCTGTTGGTATCAAGAGGGGTCTGCATTGGTCCTGCTTCCAATAATATAGCATAATACACTGCAGTCATTCATCTACTCTCGGAGGCAATATCTTTGGGTGTTGATTCGTTAGTAATTTTCTTGGAATCCCAGCTGGTGGTGTCGCAGTTGAACAACACTTATCGGGTACGAGATCCCTTTTTATTAGGATTGTTTTTGAGGGTACGTTTGTTACAAAGGTCATTTCAATTTTTAACATTCATTCATATTCCTCGAGCTGACAATTGGTTTGCTGACTCATTAGCTAATCAAGCATTAGATTGGCACATTAATCATTCCATACAATAAATTTTTAATCATAAAAAACATCATACATTTGATACATTTATCATATCACATCAAATATCGTTGTATATATATCATCGGAGTGTCAAAAAACTTTACAAAATTTGGATCCATAATCTCGTACAAAACTTGGGCTTATGCCCCATCATGTTCAGTCTCAAAAAAGAATATACAGTCATCTAATATATAAAATCTGTCTACTCCTGAGGACCCTACCCAGAAGTCGTGTTCCTATAGAACATAACTGCAGTGGCCACTCGACGGAATAATCTAACCCAGTCTCGGGGTACTCCTACTACCCGTCTCTGGATGGCTTCTGGGAAGTCCTCCACAGCAGCCATAGGGATTTGGCGGGTTAATCCCTCCAAGTTTCTCTGCACGGCCTGGAGAGTCCTGTCGGAATCCACTGTCTCTGCCTCACCCCTGCGACGCTTATGGCGTGGGAGACCCTCAGGTCGTACTGGTCCAACATCTGAAACATGATCATTTTAAATTGTCAGTCATTATGAATCCAATCAAAAACATGTTTGTTTTTCATTTTTTCATTCATATTTGAAAAAATCCAAAAAAATCATATAAGTCAAAAAAATTTGCAAAACTTACCGACTGCTCCCCATGCTGTGCCAGGTGGAAGAACTAGATCTGGATCTCCACGAAAATCCATCCCGGCATAGGGATAGTCGTCCACTGCGATGATCTGTTCTCCCCACCACAGGAAGAACTCATCGTCCCACGTGGTCCGGGGTACCTCACTACCCCCCAGTCTCTTCATCATGTCTGCCCAACGGGCAATTCTTGGGTCCCACGGGCTACTGATAGTAGAGATGACTCTAGGTCTCAAAGCTGGAATCCTCTCAAAGAAGAATGTTGTCAAAATTGTACCATAGCCAAAGTGTTTGGTCTTTACTTGGCGAATAGAGGTCAGCTGTTGTTTCATGTTCAGTAACAGGGCTGTGCACCAATCGTAAACATGAGTCAAACACTCTACAGCTATGCTCATTTGCGTCCTGGACGCCTGATGTAGTGAGGCAGATCCTGCCACTCTGCTGATGGTGAAAAGGAGGATCTTCATGTGCAAATCCCTGATATCTCTAATTGCAATCTGCGTTCCAAACTTTTTGGAATTCTCTACGCAATATACGTGGACATAATCTTCCACGGTTAACCCTCCCAGGGGTTTTCCGTGCAGGTCTACTGGTTCTCCCCTCCTGGAGAGTCCAGTGATGAAATATATATCCTCCACTTCAATGCATAGTGGCATCTGATCAATTATGAAGCAATCCTGATCTGGTTCCCAGTAATTTACGAGCATTTCAAGCAACCGCACATTGCTTTTCATATTGGGCATTTTAAAGAATTTCAACAATCCGCAATTTCGGAGGATGTTTTGCGATGCGCGATCCTGCATGACCTCTTGGTCTATTGCGCTATGCTCACGTTCCCTCCATGAGATGGTCATCCTGAAAAATTTCATCAAATTTTGCATTAGCCACGCTTTTTTGCAATCGGACCTGCGCATACGCGACTTTTCCTGTGCACAGTCGCGTGTATACGCGACTTTCCTTCATTAAACCCGCGTATGCGCAGATACGCATTTTTTAGCAAGGGTTTTAAAGCAAAAAATCACTTAATTTTAATTTCCAAACGGACAAAATGAATAAACAGGATGATTAAGGAGCATACCTGAAGTTTCACTGAGTTTCGACGGTCGGTTGTTCCTGATTTGACGAAAGAAGTTTTTTGCTCCAAAGCACTTTTTCCAAATCTGCTATGCAATAATGAACCAAATGAGAGGTAATTTGTCTATTTATGGCTAAAAAATTGAAAATTTTCGCAAAATTTCCTTATGCCTATTTTTTCGATCTATCTTAAGCTGCATAACTCGATTGCTTGGAAGTGCCCAGTTTGGTATGTTTTCAGGTACATTTTGACGATTTTGAGATTTTTCCCGGTTTTTGATCCATGATTTCCGACTCTTCACGGCAGGTATATGATCTTCACTGGCATATAGGTTAGGGAAATCACTTTCCGTTGCATTTTGCATACTAGCCTCCATACTGATCACTTGCCTTAGGGTCGATCCCATCAGGTCATGAGTATTACACCCATTTCACTCGCCGATTATTTAATCATGACTTGATGGTAGAGCCTTCCTTTACATGGGCTTCCTAGTTAGTTCCTCGCTATCACTTATTGTCCATGCTGCTTTTTATGTAGGCTCGGGAGTCCTCTTTAGTCCCGCCATGTCTTCTGTGTTGAAGCTTCATTCTTCTTCTTCATCACTTATCATTTTTTCTGGCTTTTACCCTAGAGGCTCCCAGGTGTCGTTTGAGTTGTATTACTCCATTGCATATTGGCTACTTATTTCTCCTAGCCTTTAGCCGGCTTCATTTGGACTCGATGTTTAAGCCAACTTTTGACCTTGACTTTCTGTACAAGTTAACCATTGCATGCACTTAGCTATCACGACTTGACACCTTTGTACCCATGGATGGAATGTTCCTCTGAGTATCACTTACCAGTTTTCTCCACCTTGCATTGAGCATAGGATTGTTCCAATCCCAGGAACTAGTGCATCTGATTTCTTGATACTCATTCTATCCATTGTACCATAGAATTCTTTTATTCTTTTTCAGGCTTATTATATGAAAAAGACAAAAAAATCAAATATAACAAAAAGAGCGGGAACGGGATGTATCTTCATTATTTTCATGGTAGTACAGAGTCAGTTTTGTCGCCCTTGAACAAAGCACATATACTTATATATATTTCCTTCATTTGGGATGGTTTTAGTTTTGACCTAGGTTCAGCCTTTACCATGTTTCACTTGTCAGTTCTCCCCCGGTTGGTTATCTCTTCCAATCATATGGAGAGTTTGTTTTGCCTCCTGCATGACAGACTTATACAGTGTCACTTTTTACTGCCATGGTCATCACAAGTCGTGCTTTTGTTCAAGGGAAGTTTAACCTAAGTCAGCCATTCTGTGGTGTCTCTTGACTCATTATTCAGTCGGCCTTCCCGGTCTTGTCAGTATCATGTTCTATCACATTAGATGTTTTGGTCTTCTACTCGTGCTGGTTTGAGAAGGTCCCCATTGACTTCTTGCCGGCGGGTTTGTCTCTTATCGACTACGACACATTGCTCTGAGAGAAAACCTAGAGCCGCAACTTGGGCCTATTTCCATCATTGATAGGTGACCTCGTGCTCAGCATTTGATCATCATCATGGGTCTTTGAATGAGTGGTTTCCCCTATGTTTGACGTCAGCACACATTATCACACTTGGGATTCGTGCAGTACCTTGATTTCCATTTGACCCTATCGGTGGATTTCTCGCCTCTGTGTCAGATTTCATTATTGGTTGGTTTAGAGGGTTTCTTCCGTGCGCTAGCTTCATCTTGTGCATGTCGGAAACATACTTCGGTTTTGGTTTCGTCACTCTACTTCGTCCGATTCCTTCCAAATCTTGGCCTGCGGGTTACATTCGCGCTGGACTGATGTGGGATGCCTTAATTCCTTCCTTCCAGCAGATCTTTTCCCATCGACTCCGACTCATTGCTCTGGGAATAAGGTCTAGAGTCTTTTTGTCAGTACCTTAGGGTTTGCAGTCATCAGTGGCAGACTCTTCGCTATCGACAGTGGGGATTCATCATTGCCTCCTGATTGGTAGATTCTTTCAAGTGTTCGAATTCAACTCATTCATTCGCACTTGTCAGATTGTACTGGGGCACCTTGACACTCATTATCATTATCGGTGGGTTGTCTCGCGTTGGTTAACGGGATACATCAATGCCCGGTAATCCAACGATTTCTCACATGGTCGACTTCAGCTCATTTATTCCCATTGTGTAGAATTGTGCCATAGTGATCGATGAAGACCTCGGGTTGCATCAGCATTTTTCGGTTCACTTTTGACAGTCCATTCAGTTTCTGCCAGTGATGCCGTCCACCCTTATATGTTGCAGTTCAGTACAGCAGCATCTTATATGTTGGCTCCTGAGTTGCGTGATTGTACCGTTTGTTCCACCTCTTATGATTCGGTACTTGGAGATTCAGTTACTTATATGATCAGACATCCAGTTGCACCATCTTTGATCAGCTTTCTATATGTGATACTTGGACATTGATTCAGACTTGTATTTCCGGGCCATGCTCAAATGATTCATTATGTACTTTCAGTTCAGTTATACTTGTATACATGTTGGATCTATTCACTACTTTCTATATGATGTATTTTTGACTGAGCATGGGTATGCCCGCCTCAGCATGAGTTGACTCTCTGGTTTCTTTCATTGGTTTTTGGCAGGCTGAAATCTGGTGAAGTCCTCTCTTGTCCTTGCGAAGTTCTTTCTATGTGTATAATACATTTCGGCCATCATGTACCCCTTCTGACCTCATATATTAGGGGGCATCTGTTATAGCATCATTTCTCACCTTGACATGATTCATGATTGCTACATGGCTTTATGGGCACCCATTCCTACAGATTTGGACAAATTCACTTAAAAACAGTGGAAAATCCTTCATACGCGACTATGCCCGTGTTTTTCCGCGTGTATACGCGAGTACAGCTAGACTTTTCCGCGCATGCCATTAAAATTATGAAAAAATATATAAAAATTCCCTATTTTCGGGCTGGGTTGATGGTTACTCAGGTAGTTCAACCACCCCAACACGTGGCCAACTGTTTCCAACTGTTGAAACTACTTGGAGGGAGTATAAAAACCCCTCATGTGCATGGCCTAAGGGGGAGAGAGAATTATTGATATTATACTCTGTTGGTATTCCCTATCCAAGTCTGATTCCCCGTGCCTCCTGCACTTTCCCAGTTCATTATAGGAAACCCTTGTTTCCTTGAGATGCTCATCCCCTTATATGACATCTCGTATGCACCAGTTTGGAAGGAGTCTTAGCGAGGCAAGGGCTGGACGGATCCAGACGACGGTCTGCGAAGGCCGTGGAAGGATCAGGTGATATCTCCACTCGTTACTTTTGTACATGCTATTTATAATACAGAAGTATCATGATGTTCCCGAAATAAACGTGTTAGTGTATGCTTATATGTATGAGAATATTTGTTATACAAGCATTCATTAGGATTTATTTAATGTTTTATATGAATCTCACTGACATTTAGAGTAGATATATGTTGTACAACCAGTCCTTTGTGCTTGTTTCTTCTTGTCTTTCAGGTTAAGAAGGAAGGACAGTTCTTGGGGGTTTGAACCCTGCGGGATCTTCTTCAACCGTAGGACCAACGGGTAACTTTCTCATTCTACTCTATTTAGTTTTTCTGAACGTGCATGGTTGTGTGAGTCTCTATTAAGTAGCATGCCCCTGCTCTGTGGAGGTTGTAACCCAACGAACCTCTAGGGTGATAATTCCCCAAAACAA
>JAXQQM020091016.1:0-36379 GCA_034641835.2 Pinus albicaulis
TTCAAGCATATTGGATACCTGGTAATGGTAAATTAATTGATATCTTGCAAGACAACATTATGCGCAAACCGCCTCTGGAAGATGTTCCCACACTGCGTCCACTACGCATTTGGATGACAAACGCAGGCTTATCCTCTCTATGGGACATCTCTCACTGGGATGAATGTTGCTGGTCGGGTTGGAAGGATATTCAGGTCCCTGTGGAGTTGAAGGCAGAATTCGACTCTTTGCTTGCCCACCTCCATGGCATGGCACCGTTGCATGAAAGGTTGTTGGACAAGCGTGGCTGGGGCCAATCCGACACTTACTCTGTTGCCCTGGGCTATGAAAAAAGTTTGGAGATGCCCCACATTCCTCCAAACCCAGCGATCTGGAAGGGGTTATGGAGCCTCAAATCCATTCCTAAAATTGATTTCTTTTGCTGGCTTATGTGCCATAACAGGAATTTAACAGATGACAAATTAAAAAAAGAGAGGTTTCCAAGGTCCCTCAAGATGCCAGATGTGTTGTGAAAATTAAGAGAATGTTTGCCATATTATGTTGGAATGTAAATTTGCTGCAGAGGTTTGGCATGAGGCTCTAGCTCCTTGGGGCAACAACTTCGTTCTTCTGAACTCCATACTTGATCTATTTGCTAATTGACTTCACAAATACCCTGGGGGGCTCCCCAAGAACAACAGTTTCAAAGCCTTTTGGCTCTCTCTTCCAAAGATAATCTGTTGGAAAATCTGGCTTGAAAGGAATAGCAGAATTTTCAGAGACAAAGAGCAGATTGCAAAAATTGTCATAGTTAAGATTAAAAGTCAATTGAAAGAAATATTGGGTGGGAACCTCAAAGAAACCAATTTAAGCCAGAAGGATATGGAATGGGGTAACATGATGGGCCTTAAATTCTCTGCGGAAACAAGGAAAAATAAGATGAGTGAAGATTGGAAATTCAGACTCAATGAGAAAGACTTTTCAGAATGCATTATTAAGCAAGCCACACACTCCTTGTTCTTTGATGGGGCTGCCAAAGGTAATCCTGGGAGAGCTAGTGCAGGTGGGGTTATTAAGAATCTGGAGGGCATAATTGAACATAGTTTTACCTGGGGCTTGCATCATTCCTCAATCATTCAAGCTGAAGCACTTGCTCTTCTCCAAGGCCTCATGCAAGTAAAAAAATTTGGCATCAAAGAGGTAATCGTGATAGGTGACTCTCAATCCATCATAAAAGCTATTGTGGATAACTCTGTTCCTAAAGATCTCAGATTTGCTAGATTGGTGAAGAGAATCAATTCAATGTCTAAAACACTCCAAAGGGTGAACTTCTTCCATGTTCTACAGGAGAATAATAAGGACGCAGATATAGAAGCCAACAAAGCAGCTCTTCTTTCCACTGGCACTCTTTCAAGTGACAGGGAAGATGAATGGGCTCCTATTCCTTAATTTCCACTCTCATGTTTTACTGCATTTTATTACAGCAGCTTGTTTGTATCCACAAGTTAGGGAAAATTTCGGAGATTGAAGCGATAGCTAGTTGTAAGAAGTATCGGCATATTAATTCTCGAGCCATAGATATCATGACAGGCGAGAAAATTTGGGAATTGCCCCCAAATTTTGTAATATGTTTCGAGGCATTCATGCCAAAGATCTAATACAAATCCATAACCGTTCTTGTCAAAAAAAACTAGTTAGTCTTAAGGAAAATTATTATTAGTTATGTACATTTTATGCATGCAAGTAAATACGGTGATGTGTGCAAAGTATGTGTGTGTGTGTGTGTCTATAGCTCTGATGTCTATTCTATATTAATACGGAGATATATGTATTTTTACTATTTCCTAATTTATACTTTACATCTGTATGTATTCAACTAAAATTTCAACTACTTGTATATGTATATATGAATACACATAGGGTATTTAAATTTTCATTTAAATATACAAGTAAATTTGAAATTTTAGGCGATTACATACTAATACGGTATAAGTGGGAAATGATAAAATACATATATTTTGTTAGATCTAAAATTTTTGTGAACCAGAATGTAGATAAATGTCTTTTTAATTAATCACATTATTAGGATTTGGTCGACGTTTCAAACCATCTAATATAGTTCATTCTCAGGACAAGGTGAATAAGGAAATCTATTTCATTGAATAAATAGTAAGGATGTGCCATTGCTCAGTGATAGTTGTTAAAACTAGTCATTATTTAGTTAATTAGTTAGAAAATTAAAAGTTTTTTAATTATTTAAAAATAGTATTCATCAGAAAGGTCAACGAATAATATAATAATTTAGTAAAATGGTTAAATTATAAAATTAAAAAGGGAGAAGGGGTAAATAATAGTAAAGGGGATAATATTAAAATATTAAATTATGAATAATATAATAATTTTGTTTAATGATTAAATTATAAAATTAATAAGGGAGAAGGGGCAAATAAGAGTATAGGGAATGATATTAAAATATTGAAGTTGTTAAGAGAAATTAAATAAAAAAGGTAAATGAATAATATATAATAATATAAAAAGAAAAGATTTATAACTATTATAAGAAGCGGGGGAGGGGGCACAATATATATCTATCGAAATATATATATATATATATATATATATATATATATATATATATATGTATAAGTAGGAATTAATATAATAATATAGCTCAAGGGATATTATCTAATAAGTGGAAACATCAACCAGAGAAAAAGAAAACAAGGCAACAAATGGAAGAGGAAAAATCGAAACTAAGGGACGAGAATAAAACCAAAGGAAATCAACGCACGAGGAAGGAATCACCTCAAGAGGGCCGGAGTCCAGCTCTTACTTAGTTTCCACCCATCATCTTTGTTAATATTTTTAGGATGTCTCTCAATTTCAATAGCCTCCCTTAACTTTCTATGATGGTAGTGATCCACCCTAGCAATGAATTTGGAGTCTTCAATGCATACATGGTGACACGATTTCCTAGCATGCTCTGCAAGAGCAAAAGTGTGGGATCGACTGTGCCTAATGTCTGCAACATGCTTCTGGATTCTTTGTCTAATGGATCGACCAGTTTCCCCAATATAAGGAGTACCGCAAGAGCATGTAACTAAATAAACACCTTTCATGTCCTTTGGGTCTATAGGGTCCTTAACTGATCTGAGAGAGTTCTTGATAGTACTGATAAGTCTAAATGAAGGGGCGACGTTATTTCTCCTAAGGACATGGAAAATTCTGTCTGAGGTCCCTTGGATAAACGAAAGATTCACTTTGGAGATAGGATCCAACCGAGAAGATTTGTCTCCTGAACCTTTAGAGGATTTTTGAAAGGCCTAAAGACCTTGAGATCTGTTATACCCATTAATCTCAAATAAATCTAGAAGATGGGATTTCTCCGATTCCAAATGGCTGTCATCAGATATTCTAAGAGCTCGGGTAGCCAGAGTGCAGATAAGAAAGCCCTTTTGGAAATGGAAAGATATCTTGTTTTTAGTTCTTCTACAACATAGCATCTAAAGTCCAAATGGAAAATGGGAAATGCCCAATAACAAAAAATGATTCAAATACCTTCATTTGTCTATAGGCATACTATTTCAACTATAATTTTTTGAGGGTGGAGGAATTCCAATCAGTAAATTCACTTCAGCATTCAAATCTGGTAATAGTTAAATTCCAATTCATGGGCCAGGCATTTGAAGCCCTCTTGACAGGTAAAATGCTTTTGGGGAAACTGCCTTTTTAAGCACTATTGAGGGATTCTTCCTTTCAACTAGAGAAATAATCGAAGCCATTTTATTCACTGAATTGTTATAGTCCTTCTAATTGCTCAGTTACCCTTTTATGTACAAAAAGCTTGAAGACCTTCTAATGGGTAGAACTTTCTTTGGCTAGCAAAGTTTTAGAAGCCTCACTGATTTTTAGATTGTCATTGGCCACATTAACAAATGATACTGTTGGGAAAATGCTATTCAAGAGGTAAAATAATTGAATCCTTATTGGAGGGGAAATACCAGTAATTGGAAAATGATTTGAGTTATTATGTGTTGTAATGTGTAAAAACAGATTGCCATTTCAGGCATCGTTTTAAACAAAACAATATCTATGGGATTGACTCAAAAGATATGGTAAAGATATGTTTGATCCAAACAATTGAGAATATGGCTTTACATCGAAGCTGGGTTGTTATGAAAAATTTCATTGATTTTTTCTACAAAAATAGTAGTCAACAATAGACCCCCACTTTATTCAACTTTTCATTTTTACTTTTATGTTCTTTTCCAAATAGTTATTTCTGTTTCTCTTCTTCCTTTTTGAAATTATGTTAAGGCTCTTCCAAGATTTTGGGATTTTGGACTAAAATAATCAAAATTATGCCGAGGATCTTTATTTACAAGGGAGTATGATGGCGCCTGCTTTCAAGTAATATTATCATACAACCCATAGCACAATTGTTCCTTTTTCTTGTACAGTGGGTTAATTGCAGCCTAGCAAGCACATTAGAACTTCTGTACATACTAATATATAAGGTTCGATGCTTATTTTCTTTTTTTCTTTTTCTTTCTCTATGAATTGTTCCATTGTTTGACTGTCTTGAAATTCAAAGGTCTATGTTGCTATTGTAAAAATTACTCTTGCTTCAAGTTTGAGTCCCCTTTAGTAAAAGCCAGAGTACCTCTGCAATCTGAAAAAATATAATATTTTAAAATAATTCAGTAATTAGTTTAATGTATTCAAGTTTTTTAATTGTAATTTATAATTATGATATCTGGCTATATAAATACTTTATTGTTTAAAAGGATTAACATGTCATATATTCTCGATTAAAATTATGATAACTACGAATTAATTTTTACTAGCATCATGAGAAGCATGACATAATATGGGATGGAGGAGAGTTGCAAGTGTTAATCACATTTAATTAAAAAAAAAAAAGAGTAGTTACCTTATAGTCCAAAATTTAGTCATATAGATGCATATTTATACAATAACCAAAGATTTTGCTACATAACTTAAATAATAATTATAAATTATGTTAATTAGCTAATATTATTATATTAATAATTTTAATAATTTTGGTAAATTTTCCTTCAAAATTTTAAGAATAATATTTACATGTTTTTTTTTTTGTTAAAGTATATTTTAAAAGTAGATTTTAAACTTAAATTATATGATGAAAATTAGAAGGTGAAAAAAGAAGAAGAATGAACCAATCCTAAAATAATTTATAACACCACCAAACAATGGTTTTGTTTTAAATTAAAATACATAAATATTAAAACAAACATAAATATAATTTTTATAGTTTTTAATTAGAGTGTGGGTAATACTTAGTTTTACTTAAGGTGAGATTTAATGTATCACTTTCTAACTTTAAACATTGACTTTGATATTTTAGGTGTAAGACATATGACATACATGTCTAAAAATGTCTTTCTAATATAATTTTTTCAAATTAACAAACCTACCTTTTGAGGAAATTGCTAGTTGATACTTTACATAGTATGTAGTCAACTAAAATTTCAACTACTTGTATCTTTATATATGAATACAATGGAAATTATAAATTATAATTTTTTTGCTGAAATATTTTAGCTGACTATAGAATGATGTAAAATATAAATAAGGAAATAGTAAAATACATATATTTTGTATTAATATAGAATAGATATCATTGTAGCATTAACATTGTTCAGACTCGAAGTATTTTAGACTTAAGAAAGGAAGTATGTATATCATTGGTAAATATAAGTGCGAGTTGTATTATGACTCATAGTGTTTGAAAGGAGTAAGTGAAGGAATAATAATTCTTAGAAGAGTGATTGTAAGTCCTCAAAGAAAACAATAGAGATAACCTTCGAATAGCAACAAATTTAGCATGGTGAAAATGAACGATAATATTGTATATAAAGTCTAAAAGACATAGCAAAAAAAACCAAGAGTGAATATAATCCTTGTATAAAGAACTTGCGAAAGTAAAAATACAAAAGATTGTGATATAGCTTCACAAATTCAATACATAAACATTCTATATATATATTATTAAGAAGAATAGTGAAATTTCTTTAATAACAATGTAGGTTAACATGACCTCATTAAGTTACAAATTGACAAATATTATGGGTCGAAAAGAACCACAGGGATTGGAAGTACAATAATAGGCATATAAGCTTGGAGCTTAAAAATATTCTAAGAAGGAAGAAAAACATTTAAGGTTTATAATGTATATAACTCAGAAGACAAATGACCGAGAATTTTGAAGGAATTTCTTAAAGGAATAATCACGAACATGCAGAGAAATCAGTCCAGGGTTTTGGAATTTGCCATCCTGGAATGACAAATTTGAAATATTCACGAACCAAAAAAAAGGAAACCCCTGATATCGCTTTCAAGTAAAAAATTTCAAATTTTTACTTTAAATCCTTTAGTACTTGTGACAAAAAAAGGATATACAATTGCTATTCACACATCAACGTATAAATGAATTGAATACAATCTAATTAGATGGAAAAGTAATTAATAAAGGGTTATTACCTGAAAAAACCTCCTTATTGGTGCAAGTTCTCAAAATTTGAACATAACGTATAACTTATATTAGGGTTTGGAACATATTGTCTAAACTTGAGTAATAAATAGAATATAGAAACATTTTCTATAAAGAAATATTGATAACAAACACAAGGAAAGTATATATGTACCCCACAATTATAATAAAAACCCTATGAGCCCTCACATCATACAGAGGATTATCATTATTTGCACAGTACCATGCAATAGCCAAAAGTGCCGGTAAAAATAAAAATAATGCAAATTATATTGGAGTGTTATGGTTTTTGTAGTCATCTCCGAAAGAAACAGATAAATTGACCCAAAAAAAATAAAAAATTAAAAAGGAATGATAAATGTGAAAGCATATACATAATTAATTATATAGGATTAGAAACCCTCCATAATGACCATAAAATTTACCTATGATATACACAAACCTATAGTGTACAAAGGAGTTATTTAATATTCTTAATAAAATTTACACTAAATTGAAAACCCAATTTTGTTGGCATTTAAACTATTTGAAAACATCTATAGTCACAATGAAGGTTTAGGGTTTTATAGTTTGAAAACTTGGACCACAACAACAATATGAAAAGGAACAAGAATGAAATCAAATGTTAACCTAATAAAAGAACAATTTATTACTCAAAGGAGTTACATGAGAAAAACAAGATTCAAAGTTAATACAGAGCCAAAGTAACCGGAGTTAAAGTTTTCGCAAGTAGCCATATGTCAAAGTTTAGTCACAAAAGTAGTTACAGGAAATTGCTAGGATAAATACGTCCGAGGAATAGAATAAAAAAACAAGTGGAGAAGATAAAAAAAAACAAATAAAACAATATTTAAGTAAT
Organism: Pinus albicaulis; assembly: GCA_034641835.2. Classification (NCBI taxonomy): domain Eukaryota; kingdom Viridiplantae; phylum Streptophyta; class Pinopsida; order Pinales; family Pinaceae; genus Pinus; species Pinus albicaulis. Next base: position 7,371 of record JAXQQM020091016.1, read on the forward strand.
GTTGGATCGAAACAAGATATTAGTCCCTTATTACCTTGCATCTAGCAATGAGAATGCTAAGATACTCTTGTAGAGTGAGCATAACCACTGGATTTTGTTGGAGGAACAATACCCAAGCAGAAACCATAAAATCCCAATTATATTTGAAAATAAGAGATTGGAAAGTGTAAACATATTTTAAAGAATGATAAGGTTATATATATACATTAAATCCCAATTATATTTGAAAATAAGAGATTAAAAAGTGTAAACATATTTTAAAGAATGATAAGGTTATATATATATACATTAACGTAACTGCATAATTCTTGGCGAACCAAAGAGAAATTACGTCAAACAAGAAACTCATTACGCATAAATAAAATTACACTCAATTGCAAGTATAAAATGTATTGATAAGAAGAGTTTTAGATGCAAATTTTGGTCAAATCAATATAGGACATAGGACATATGTATTATGGTCATAAAATGTATTGATAAGAAGAGTTCATTTGACAGCATTAGATTCAATATTTTTCATTGAATAAGGGTATAGTAGGTAAGTATATTCACTTTTGACAATTTCACCATATGAAGAAGAACAATTAGAAAACAAAAATTTACAATTCCTTTATGACCAGAAGACAAGGGAACGAAAATCTACAGTTCCTTTATGACCAGAAGACAAGGGGTATGGATATGAGTATCCAAGTAAGTGTTGGTTTAATGAGTTAAGAAATCAAATATAAAATATTGTTGTATGAAAAGGAAAACTCTTTAGGAATATAATTCAATCATGGGTAACCTCATAATCTTGATATGGAGATTGTAAAATAAAGTAGAATTAATATTATTAAATGAATAAAAAGGAACTTTCTTTAAGTGTAAAGCTACAAACTAGTAATGCAAATCTATTGCTTGGGAAGAAAGGGTATGTACTTTTTTCACTTCTGGGGCAGTGGAATCAGAAAAACATTTCATTTTGGAATGTGATGCTTTCAGAGACATCAGGGACAATTACTGTAGTATGTTAGCATCAATTCCGTGGCACTGTCTTTTCATTGATGGAACTGTCAGAAGGTTGGGTCAGCTCATCATCAATTTGAGTAAGAAAAGGATTGAATTGTAGAAGGCAAAAAACAAGGAAGTTGGTGGTCCCATAGACTATTTTTAGTCTCATGGACATTAAAATATCATTCATTCATATATATATATATATTGATGTGTTAAATGGGGTATATTACAAGTTGTAGGTTACAACGTTGGGCCTCTTATGGGTCCTAAACTAAAATGACTATTGTCTTGTGTCATGATCAAATAATCAAAGAAATGTTAGGAAAGATAAGCAAATCAATATAGGACATAAAAGGTATTGATAAGAAGAGTTCATTTGACAACATTAGATGCAAATTTTGGTCAAATCAATATAGGACATATCTATTATGGTCATAAAATGTATTGATAAGAAGAGTTCATTTGACAACATTAGATTCAATTTTTTTCATTGAATAAGGGTATAGTAGGTAAGTATATTCACTTTTGACAATTTCACCACATGAAGAAGAACAATTATAAAATGAAAATTTACAATTCCTTTATGACCAGAAGACAAGGGAACAAAAATCTGCAGTTCCTTTATGACCAGAAGACAAGGGGTATGGATATGAATATCCAAGTAAGTGCTAGTTTAATGAGTTAAGAAATCAAATATAAAATATTGTTGTATGAAAAGGAAAACCCTTTAGGAATATAATTCAATCATGGGTAACCTCATAATCTTGATATGGAGATTGTAAAAGAAAGGTAGAATTATTATTATTAAACGAATAAAAAGGAAGTTTCCTTAAGTGTAAAGCTACAAACTAGTAATACAAATCTATTGCTTATATATATATATATATATATATATATATATATATATATATATATATATATATATATATATATATATATATATATATATATATATATATATATATATATATATATTGATGTGTTAAATGGGGTATATTACAAGTGGTATAAGAGTTATAGGTTACAACATTGGGCCTCTTATGGGTCCTAAACTAAAATGACTATTGCCTTGTGTCATGATCAAATAATCAAAGAAATGTTAGGAAATTTTGAAGTATGGTTGAAGAAAACAATGGAAAAAATTCTACGGGGTCACCTAGAGGAGGTGAGGAACCTAATACTGAAATTGGAATGATGGGAGGAGGAACCGGTAATACAAACAATCAAGAATATGAAATCTTACAAGCAATGCCTAACTTAAAGGAAAATTTAGATAGTAAAAGGTTAATCAAGAAAAATTGTCCAAATCCAAGGATGAGCAAGAGGAGATTAATGGCTACTTATTGAGGAAGTTGGAAGAGAATAGAGGCAATAGGAAAATAAGAGAAACTCATATCAAGAGATCTAGAAGTGGATATATAACTAATTCTATAACTTCTAGTGAAAGTAAGAACCATGAGTTTAATGAAGAGAAAGAGAAAAAAATCTGAAATTAGTACCTCAATGACCAAAAAGAAAAGAACTACAACTCAATTGCAAGGAGAATTCAAAAAAAATAGACCTCCAAAATTTGATGCAGAATTTGAAGGAGCAGAAGCATGCCTTATAAATATGTCAAAGTATTTGAGGTCTACAATTATCTGGACAACTTGAAGGCTAGATTGGTTGCATACCATTAACTTGTAAAGCAACCTTATGGTGGGAGGAAAACAAATCCATAAAGAGGATCAAAAGCAAATTTTTTACATGGAAACTCTTTAAATAAAATTAAAAATAAATATTTAACAAAAAAATATTTTGATGAGAAGGATAGAGAGTTCCATGAGTTAAGGCTAGGATAGACCACCATGGATGAATTTGTAAATAAGTTCATGAGTTTGTTGAGATATGTGCCATATTTAAAAGAGGAAAAAGAAAAAATACAAAGATTCGGCAGGTGATTTTCTTTTTCATATAGAGAAAGGATTGAATTTGACAATCCAAAAACCATGGATGAGACTATAAGGAAGGAAAATTGTGTTTTAACCAGAACCAAAAGAAGGGTGACAATTCTAAGGGTTGGATGGCCAAGAAGTTTGAGAAGGTTAATACTAAGAAAGAGGGGTTTAAGAAACCTGCTTTTTCTAACACCTTTAAAAGTAATCAAGGTGGGAATTACTACAAAAGTGTAACTCAACCAAAAAAAAATTAAGATAGAAAGGTGGATAAGGGACAAGAGTTGTAAATCTGAATTTTGGTGAATTAGATAGACCACCAATCAAGTGTTGGGGCCGCAATGAGAACCATTTATAGAGATATTGTCCACAAAACCTAGTAAACAAAAAAGCAACAGTGAATAACCTGCAAGAGGCCTATACAGTCAATGATATTGCCTTCAATATCCCAAGGATTAGTGTGGCGTTGGATGGGAGACAAGCAGATCACCAGTCCGCTATGGTGGAAAACAGAGGTAATTTTTTTGAGAAAAATGTTATAGTACTAATTAACCCCGGTTCTACTTTAAGTTATGTTTTCCTTGCTATAATTGAAAAGTGTGGACTTAAAAAGGAAAAACAAAGTAAGCCATGGTTAGTACAATTGGCCATAAGAACAAAAAGGAAAGTTACATAAATGAGTGAATAATGTTTATTAAATTTTTATGGAATGACCACTCATCTAAATGTAAACATTTTACCTTTGGGGTCATATGATATTCTTTTTGAGATAGATTGGTTGGAACCTCACACATTATTTTAAACTACCTAGAAAAGTTTTTTTCACTTGTATTAATGATGGAGGAGAGGAATGCATAGTCAAATGAGTGGAAAGATCTATTTATGTGAGGCAAATTTCCAGCTTATAATTATAAATGTGCACGTAAAGGTTGCCAAATGTTTGCAGTCTAAATTGAATACCTATCTAGTAGCAAACGAAAACCATCTCTAGAAGATTATCCTATTTTGGTGCAATATAAAGATGTTTTCCTCGAAAAAAACACTAGGACTTCCTCTAAGAAGGGATATATACTTCACCATTGATCTCATTCCTGGAGCAATTATCGTATCCAACCCCCATATAGAGTGAGTATTCTTGAGCTAATGGAGTTAAAAATTTAGTTGCAAGAGTTGCTAAATAAGAAGTACATAAGGCCTAGTGTATCTCCTTGGGGTGCACTAGTTTTATTTGTTAAAAAGAAAAATGGGACTCTTAGGTTATGTATAGATTACATGCAACTCAATAAAATGACCATAAAAAACAAATATCCTTTGCCCTAAATTGACGACTTTTTTGATTAAGTCCAAGGAGCTTCAATCTTATCAAAATTTGATCTAAGCTCTGGATACCATAATATAAGGATCAAGGATGAGGTTATTCACAAAACAACATTCACAATAAGATCTGGACATTATGAGTTCGTGATACTCCCATTTGCACTCACTAATGCACCATCCACTTTCATGTGCTTGATGAATAGTGTGCTCATTCATTTTCTTGACAAATTTGTTATTGTATTCAGAGATGATATTTTGGTTTACTAAAAAAGTAAAGAAGAACATGATCAATGCTCGCAAATTGTTCTTCAAACACTTAGAGAGAATTATTTGTATGCTAAGTTTAGCAAATGCTAATATTTTTTTAACAAGAATCACAGTGGTTTATATTAGAATTTACCAAAATGTTCTTCACCTGATACATTTGATTGGGCATAGCCCTTTGGTCCCTTTCTTCACTAACGATCATTGTGTGCCCCTAAACTTGGAAAAACCGCAAGATTTGCCTTCGCATCATCGAGTCTATCTCCGTTATTTTCCCCTTGCCTTAAAGAGACAACAACCGAGCCAAATAGCCAAAAGAAAACATGACAAACTTTATGGAATGGGGTCCCAATTCTCAATTCCATCTGCCAAGAGACAACCAGCTGGAAGTGAAACTGCCCTGTTGGCTTCCAAGTCAGCAACTTTATTATTTTCCCTCAAAACATGAAGGAAGGAAGCAGTCCGGAAGGATTTCACCAAATTTCTGGTTCTTGAAATTACTCTTGCCAGTCTAATGTCTGCAGGAGAGGAATCCTCCACTAGAACTTTGATAATGGATTGAGAGTCTCCTATGATATTGATATCTAAAAGACCGAAAGCCTTTGCTTGCTTGAGACCTTGCAGAAGAGCCAAGGCTTCAGCTTGCATGCTGGTAGAATGCCCTAAACCCCAAGCAAACTTTGCCACAGTAATACCCTCTTTATTTTTAATAATTCCTCCTGCCCCAGCCAAACCAGGATTGCCTTTCGCTGCTCCATCGAAGAATAAAGAGAATCTGGAATGCCTGAGGAGCAGATCCGAAAGATCATTCTCCTTCCCTCTGAATTGCCACTCTTTTGTGGCCTTGTAATGCCTTATTTCACTAGAGAAATGGAGGTCCATCGAGGCACCCCATTCTAAGTCTTGCTGACTCAGATTTAGATCCGGAAAATGATCCCCCAGACTTTCTTTCCAAAGGCATTTTATTTTGGTGATGATGAACTGAACGTTTAGACTTTCATCTCTGAAAACTCTTCTGTTGCGCTCAAGCCAGATCTGCCAGCAAGCAAATTTTGGCAAAGAGAGCCATGCAGCTGTGAAACTCTCATTTTTTGGAAGCGATCCTGGGTAGGAATTTCGCCAGTTTGCAAAAAGATCAGATATGGACGTGGGTAAGGTGAATTCAGAATTCCAGAAGCTCAGAAGGCCGTGCCAGATATCTCTTGAAAAGTTGCAGTCCAAAATAATATGTTGAGCATTCTCCTCACAATCACATCATAAGTAGCATCGAGAGGGACCGTGAAATCCTTTCTTCTTCAATCTATCTGCAGTTAAAATCCCTCTGTGGCATAACAGCCAACAGAAAGAGTCGACCTTAGGCATGGTTTTGCAATTCCAGATCTCGTTCCAGACTGCAGGATTAGGAGGGACGTTAGGGCGATCATGAAGGCATTTGTATCCCTGTGCAACCGTGTAAAGCCCTGGGGCGGCTCCCCATCCTCGGGCATCCTTCTTACCCACGCGCAGAGGCAACATACCATTTAATAAAGAAAGGAAAAGATCTCGAGCTTGGGATAGCGCAGGAGGGACGGGAGGGAGCCTCCATCGCTGCCAATGTCTGCCTTCCCATTGTGAAATGTCCCAAAGAGTGGTGCATTCAGCGTTGTCCAACCACAAACGCAGCGTGTGCAGAGAGCAGTGGGACAATAGAGGAGGTTGCATCATAATGCTGTCATCCCAAATTTTAATTTCTTTGCCGTTTCCAGGGATCCAATACGCTCTGTCTCTGATTAAAGGGGCTGCTTTGTGACAGAGCTTGATTAGCTGCAAACCTGAGGAGGGTAGGAGGGCGTCTAGACATCTCTTCCTCTTTCCCATGAAGTATTTCCTCCATAGGGCTTTTTTCGCCCAACCTGGATTTGGACCAATGATTCTCTAGAAGATCTTGGCTCCCATAGCTATGTTTTGGAGGCTAAGATCTTTGAAATTGAGGCCTCCTTCACTCTGGGGCTTGCAGATTTTCTCCCAACTGACTAATGGGATTTTCCTGTCATTGTGATTGTCCCCTTTCCATAAGAACTTGCGAATGAAGGCTTCCATTTTTTTTATGATGCCTGAAGGGGCTAGAATTACAGAGAATTGAAAGATGGGGAGACTGCTAAGAACAGATTTGATGAGAACAGTTTTGCCGGCTAGATTTAACCAAGAGAATCCTCAAGCTTGAATTTTGGCCTTGAACTTGTCCAACAGAGGAATCCAATCTCTGCTGTATGCCAATTTGCGAAAGATGGGAAGGCCCAAATAAGAAAAGGAGGACCAGTTGAGAGTGGCAGTAAAGCCCATAATTCTTGAGATGGTAGAAAGGGTGGGAGCCGAGATGTTCCAGCAAAAAGCTTTGCACTTACCATTGTTTAAACTGCTTCCTGTAGCTTCACTGTAGTCATCCAAGACCTCCTTGAATCTAAGAGCAGATCTGGCAGAGGCAGCCCCTAACAAGAGGGTATCATCCGCAAAGAGGGTGTGATTAACATTTTTGACCCCTCTGGCTATATTGAGCCCCAAGATCTCTTGGTCAACTAGTTTCTGATCCAGGTAGAAACTCAGGACGGAAACATGAAGGACGAAGAGGAGCGGAGAGAGGGGGCAACCCTGCCTAAGCCCTCTTGAAGCTTTAAAAAAACCAGCTGCTCTCCCATTCACCAGGGGGGCGATCCAAGGATCAGCAATACAAGCACAGATCCATTTTAGAAAGCCCATTCCAAAGCCAATTTTTTTCAAGACTTCCCAAAGAAAGCTAAGTCTGACCCGATCGAAAGCATTAGCCAGATCTAGTTTGATAACCATACCTTTCTCTTTGCGAAGCTGGCTCGAGTGAATTGCCTCTTGCACTAGGATGAAGTTGTCAGTGAGCTGTCTCCCCTGAACAAATCCACCTTGGTTCTCCGGGATGATGGCTGGAAGAATACCTTTAAGTCTATTGGCAATAACCTTTGTGATTAATTTGTATCCAATATTACAAAGAGAGATGGGGCGAAACCGATTAAATTCTTTAGCACCCTTTTCCTTGGGTATGATGGCAAGAAAAGCTGAATTGGTGCTGCCCCCAATTTTCTGGCAGTCTTGTGATTTCAAAATCATTTTGTAGAGGTCTTTCTCCACAATCTGCCAGCAGGTTTGAAAAAATCTTGCTGTAAAACCATCCGGGCCTGGGGCTTTGTCAGGCTCCATGTCTGAGAGGGCATCCTTTATTTCCTGAATAGAGATCTTTGCTTCAAGCTACTGATTCATTGAAGGTGAGATCCTAGGGGGAACCGCCTCCAAGAATTTGGAGTTTGGGTCCGTCACGCCCTCTTCTCTATACAGGTTTTGAAAGTGGTTGAAAGCTGCTCTCTTTATGCTGTCAAAATCTTTGTGTGTCAAATTGCTATCTTTGATTTCTGTAATAGAATTGAAGCTCTTTCTGGCTTGAGCTTGCTTGTGGAAGAAGGCCGAATTTCTATCTCCTGCTTTAAGCCATAAGCTCCTAGACTTCAGTCTCCAATGCTCTTCCTCCGAAAGGCAAGCTTTGTGGAAGATTTGCTGGAGCTCAGCTTCCTTATCTAGAACTTCTTTAGTGATTTTTGCATCTTCACATTGGGCATGGTGCTGGGCAAGATTATCTTGAGCCTGCTTTCTCTCTTTTGCAGGAGAGGGAAGAGCTTTGGCCCAAGATTTAAGCACCGTTTTCAGTCTTCTAAGTTTTTCTTCCCAAATGAAGAAAGGGGAACCTTTCACTGGCAGATTCCAACAGTCATGAACCAAGTTCAGGAACTCAGGTTCTTTGACCCAAAGAGGGTTGAATCTGAAGGGGATGGGGCCAAGATCTTTGTGGCCCAGCATCTCAAGCAAGATGGGATTATGGTCAGAAACACTACATGGGAGGATATGTAATCTGAAATCTAAGCCCAGCTAAAGAAAGGAACTCTGAACCGAACATCTATCAAGTCTTGCAGTAATGTGACCAGGACCTATTCTTTTGTTAGACCAGGTATACTTACCATTTGCTTGAGGGATGTCAAGCAGATCCCAATCCTGCATGAGGTCTTCCACCCATTCCCTTGCAGGGTCCCTTACGATTGTGCCTCCTCGCTTTTCCTCCATGCGCAAGGTGAGGTTAAGATCACCTGCAACAATGATGTTTTCCAAATTTTCTGACTCCGACAGATGTATGATGGAGTCCCAGCACTCCCTTTTCTCCCCTATATTTGTTGGAACATAGACATTGAAAAGACTGACTGCCACCCTCGAGTCCAAAGGCTGGAGCTTCAAAAACAGCCAGTGGGTGTTGTGCAACACGGTGACCAATCTGAACTTGAGAGGGTTCCAAAGGGAGCCCAGTCTCCCAGATGCTCCCCGTGCTGAAACTGCATGTTTGCTGCTACCTTTCCAAATTTTTTTACTGATTTGGAGAAACTCCTTGTCCTCCATTTTGGTCTCCTGAATCAGAAGAATGTCTGGAGCTTCTCTTCTTATAAGGCTTCTCGTTGCTTCTTCTTTCAATTTGCTCCCCATTCCTCTACAGTTCCAGGAGACAATCTTCATCATTTATTTTTATGATGATGGGCTCCCTTGGAACCCTGCGCTTGGTTTTTTACCATCTTCGGATTTTTGCCAAGAAGTTTCTCCAGAGTGCGCTGACTACCCTGAAGCTTGTCTTTGTAAGTTTCCTGATCTCTCTTTTCTCTAGCAGATTTGCTGCCCCTTGCAGATCTTCTGAACGATATCTGCGTATCTCCTATTTCTCCATCCTCCTGAGTGGACTCCTCGTTTATCCTTGTTTCTTGTCGACGTCAGGTCTTGTTTCTGCTGAAGGCATTTTTTCTAAAGGTTGATCTTGCCTATCTTCTTCCTGAGGAGTCTCTTCAGCAGAGCTTAAGACCTCATAACTGTTTTCTTGGCTTTTTGGCGGGGGAACATTCTGGATGGAGGCAGGCTGGGGTCCATGAACCCTAGATTTCTTGTGAGATGTCTTTGGCCTCTTGACCTGGTTCCAACCCTCTTCCTTTCCTTTCTCAACTTCCCCTTTGTTCGGGCACCCTCTTGCAAAATGGCCATATATGTGACATTTGCGACATTTGAAGGGGAGTTGCTCATAGTCCAACACTTGCACATGCGTCCAACTGCCCACCTTTAATTTAATGGCCTCCGGAAGCCCCACCTCTAAGTCCACCTCGACACAAATTCGGGCACAATCATACTGATCATTGTTGTTTGCTCTGTCAATGAATTTTCCCAGAGTATCTCCAATGTGCTTGAGGGACTCCCAGTTCCAACAGTGCACTGGTAGATTGGGGAGCCGAACCCAGACAGGGACTGCCGTTGGGACATCCATAGCCGGATCGAAATCGGGGGTCCATTTGTTAAGGTAGAGGCCCTGGGGTCCCATGAAATAGGGCCCATTCCTGAAGATCAGGTCCTTATCCTCCTTGGTGTTGAACTCGAACAAAAAGAAGCCTCTACCCAGAAAATAAGAGGTGACTTTATTTTTGATCAGCGGAACCCAGTTCTTAACGACCCAGTTTTCCGTGGATCTTGGCGAGGGCCAAAGGCCCGTGAATTGACCCACCAGGGCCCGATCTGCCAGGGACAAAGCGACCTTGATCGGACCCTCAGGAGGGAGGTTTACCTCCGGAACATCGTCGAGCCTTTTGACGAACTTAGTAGCTTCAAATTTCTTCTTTTTGGGCAGCGAAGCAAGAAGAGAGGAGAAGGCTGCTTCAGCTTCCGGGAGAGCGGCTTGCGAGGGACCGGTGGGCGAGCCTTGGGCCTCCATGGCAAGAAGATCAAAACAACAAACCCGATTTGCACCAAGCAAAGGAACGAGGCATCTCAAGGCCGGAAATCCAAATAGTCCCTGCAAGAAGAAACCCCGAGGGCGCAGACCCAAGCAGAGCTGACAAGAGATCAAGGGGCTCAGCGAGATCTTGAAGCAGGGCAGGTAGAAACAAGGGAGCCTAGCAGAACCGAGAGGCCCAGAGGTCAGGAGGACCCAGGCGCAGGTGCAGTAAACGACCGAGAGTGGCGTAGCTCAACACAAGCCAAACAGAATCGCAAATGAGGCAAAGAACACACAGAGATAGGGAGATGATCAGACCGCAGACAAGTCACAGTGATTTAGCAAATGCTAAAATTAATAAAACAAATTCAATATTTGGGGCATGTAGTATCTAAGGAAAGGATTGTTTTTGTTTAAAATGCGCTGAAGAAAGTCTTAGTTTTGATTTTGCCTTAATCAAATGAGGAAATTTGAAATTCACATCAACAAACAACTTGAAGGATTTAATTGAGGTGACATGGCTCTTGTCACTCAGTTAAGAATATTGATTTCGAGTTAATGAGTACAAGTTTAACTTATTTGAGTTGATTCCTAAAAATAGGAGTCTAGCTCAATTAATTTGAGTTAGGGGCATGAATTTTAGTTGTGTGTAGTGGTTTCCTAAATTTTAGGAGCCTAGGTTGAGGTAATTTCAGTTGTAGCAATTTAATTCAGTTAAATTGAGTTATGGTCAATTAAACTGGTTCCAACTATTGGAGAAACTAATGGATGCTCTACTAGTGAGGTGTGTAGTCAGTCACAACTCAGTGATCAATCAGCCTAAATTAGCTCATGCATGTAATGAATTTGAGTTACCCAGTTGAGATTAGAGTTCAAGGGAAATGTACTATAAGTTTAAGCATATTCCAATGTGTACAAATGTTGCACGCAGTCAGAGGAATGACCTAAAGGAATTGTAGAATCCGGATGAGGGAATTTCCTAATTAATAGGTGCTTAATTCCCAAAGGAACAATGCAAGGAATTAGGAGCTTGGAGGGCTAAAATATTGGCTAAGTATTGGTCAGGTTTAGTCAGTCAAGCAGAGGATAGAAGATACATGTGCAGGTTGAGCTCAAGGTTGAGTAGAGCATATTGTATTCATCTACATTCTTTGATTATTGTGATATAGATAGTAATGGGTTTTGAGCAGTTGATTTCCCCTAGATAAATATTTCTGTAAGTGTGTTGAATCTTGATGCATGTTAATGATTTGTGTTCTCGATTTTTTTTCTTTTTTCTTTTCTGCAAATAAGTAGAGTAGCTTCTAGTCTTGTGATTTAGTAAATTTCATGAGAAGTTTAGAATCTACACATTAATTTCTACATGGTATCAAAGCTGATTTAGAGTAGAGAAGAGATTTGGAAGTTGTCTTTGTAGAGATTCAATTTAAGACTAATCATAGGTTTTCTCCAAGACCTAAAAGATGGCTTTCAATGGACTCATGCTTGAGTATGATTTGGAAGGAACCAAAAAAATTTGTGGCATGGAAGATTTGTATATGATTGATGACAATGGGTCGTTAGAATACATCAAGACCCCAAGCATCTGATGCACAAAATCTTTCTTAGTGGAAGAAAGATGTGGCCAAAGTGAGGAGAATAATATTGGAAGGAGTAGAGGATCATATTTTCTAGAATATCCATAGGAAAGAGACTTTGTTCGTGATATGGGAAAAACTGACAGAGTTGTTCAAGAAAAATAGTGGCCATAGGAAGTTAGCACTCAAGGACAACCTTCGAAGCATCAAGATGCAAAAGAATGACACAATTTCACAATACTTGAGCAAGTTTACATAGTGTCGTGATGAACTTGGCGGGGTCAGTGTTAATGTCCATGAAGAAGACTTGATAGCTCTAGCCCTTTTGGGCCTTCCCAAGAGTTGGCATAGTTATCAAGATTCGATAAATGGTAGAGAGAAACTACCAAGCTGGGAGCAGTTATGGTCTGATCTAGCGCAGGAAGAAATAAGGTGGAGTAATAGAGACGAGACTTCATCCAAGGTTGAGGATGAGGATAATTATGCCTTGGATGGAAAGGAAAAGAAAGGGAAAGGGAAGAAATCCCAATCTAAAGAAAAATCTAGTCAAGGGGAAAGAAGAAAGACTTGTCCAAAATCAAGTGCTTTCATTGTCTTGAATTCAGGCACTATGCCATGAAGTGCCCACACAGGAAGGCAAGCAAGAAGGAGCCTACAGTAGCAGCAACAGGTGAATCTTTGGCTTCGCATTTCGAGTTTGACTTCGCTCTCATCGCATGCATGGAAAGCACAATTATGGGAAGTGTAAGGTACGTGGATAGTGGTGCCTCATTCCACATGATGAGGAACAAATAATTTTTCAGTGACTTGGAAGAGATAGATCTCCAGATAAACATTGAGCTTGGAGATGAGGAAAGGTATAACGCTACCAGTATCGGTATAGTCACCTTTTAGAGGGATTCAGGCTCCCCTCTCAAGCTTAAGGATGTGATGTTTGTTCTGAGTCTAAAGAATAATCTTATATACGTTGCAGTTTTGGAAGATTATGGCTACAATGTGATCTTCAATAAAGGAAAGTCATTCCTAAGACACACATCCACAAAAAAGGTGAAGCAAATCGATGCTGGAGTCAATAACCTGTATGCACTTGAGGTAGAAGATGCATGCAAAGCCTCAAGGATAAAGGCATAGACTATATATATGGTGGTTGAGAGGGAGCATGTTAGACCTCTCAACATGCAGCCTCAGATGAAGCCTCAGGAAGTTTTGGAGCAGCCACAAATAGAGAAGTGGAGAAGAGGTGGAGTGGAGACATACACTAAAGCAAATACCTCCAATAGGGGGAAAGTTCGAGCCATGTGGGAAGAGGGAGTACATGCATCCATACCTCTAGGTGTGAGGTGGGGCGATGTGAAGCCCTAGTCTCAAATTTGTAGAAATTTAGGTAGGGTCCATTGAGGTGTTCTCCTCATGGATCATTACCTTACTATAGAGGCCCACAATATTCAGTAGTAGGATGATCAATGTCAATGAGATACTGAGGAGTGAACAACATCAGTGAGACACTGAGGAGTAAAGAGGAGTGTTGAAAGCAAAGCAGGAGGCTCAATAGAAGAGTCAACAACAACACAATTTTCCCAGTAGACAGTTGCATACACAGTTGATTTAGTTGTTTGTTCTTGGATGCTTCTCAGTTGGAGATGTTGAAGTAGCAACAACAACGGTGAGAGGTGTTGCATGCACTACATTCCACAGAGGCAGGATTGGGGTGGAAGAGAATCCCTTTATTGCTAAGAGGGAGTGTTGAAAATGCAACAAGAAAGTCTCAATTTTGATTTTTACTTTAATCAATTTGAGGAAATTCGAAATTCCACATCACCATACAACTTGAAGGAGTTAACTGAGGTGACATGGTTCTTTTCACTCAGTTAAGAACACTGAATTCGAGTTAATGAGTTCAAGTTCAAATTACATGAGTTTATTCCTAAAAGATAAGATTCTAGCTCAGTTAATTCGAGTTAGGGGCATGAAGTTCAGTTTTGTGCAGTGTATTCCTAAATTTTAGGAGCCTAGGTTGAGTTAATTTCAGTTGTGGAAATTTAATTTAGTTAAATTGAGTTATGGTTAGTTAAACTAGTTCCAGCTGTTGGAGAAACTAGTGGAGGGTCTAGTAGTGGGGTGTGTAGTTAGTCACAACTCAGTGATCAGCTAGTTAACTGATCAATCAACCTAAATTAGCTCATGCATGTAGAGAATTTTAGTTACCCAGTTGAGATTGGAGTTTAAGGGAAGTGTATTATCAATTGTAGCATATTCCAATGTGTATAGATGGTGCATGTAGTCATAGGAATGACCTAAAGGAATTGCACAATGGAGATGAGGGAATTTCCTAGTTAATAGGGGCCTAATTCCCAGAGGAATAACACAAGGAATTAGGAGCTTGGAGGGCTTGAAAATTGGCTAAGTATTGGTTTGGTTCAGTCAGTCAGATAGAGGATAGAAGATACAGGTGTAGGTTGAGCTCAAGGTTGAGCACAACATATTGTATTCATCCAAATTATTTGATTAATGCAATACATATAGTAGGGGGTTTTGAGCAGTTGCTTTCCCCTAGATAAATCTATGTGTATGTGTGTTGAATCTTAATGCATGTTAATAATTTGTGTTCTTGATCGTATATTTGCTTCCACATATCAATAGAGTAGCTTCTAGTCTTGTGATTTAGTAAATTTCACGAACATATTAGAACCTACACATTAATTTCTATAGTTGTGTATCTGAAAAATATTAGAGCTATTACTGAATGGCCAAAACCTAAAGACATAGTTGATATCAAATTTTTAATGGAAATTAAAGGTTATTACAAAATATTTATAGAAGGATTTTTAAAACTAGCATATCCAAATACTTCTTTGCAAAAGAAGGGGACAAAATTTGAATGGAGTCAGAAGTGTCAGGATAGCTTTGGAAACTAAAGTAGTTATTAACTATTGCTCTAATTCTGAAACTATCTAGCCCCAATGGATATTTTGTGGTATGCACAAATGCTTGTAAGGAAGGTTTGGGGGGTATCCTAATGCAAAAAGATAATGTAATTAGATATAAATCCAGGAAGTTAAAAGATCATGAGAAGAACTATGTCACACATGAATTAAAACTAGCAGCTATCATCCATGCTCTAAAAATGTGGAGACACTACCTCATAGGAAGAAAGTTTTAGCTAAAAACAGACAATGTTAGCCTCAAATACATATTTGACCAGCCAAATCTGAATGTTAGACAAGAAAGATGGTTGGCATTCCTTAGTTAATATGATTTTGAAATTGTACACATTAAAGGAAGAGAAAACAAAATTGTTGATGCCTTAAGTAGAAAATTAAATCATATTTGCATTATTTCAACAGATATTTGGAAAATAAATCTGATAGAAAATATTAAATCAATATATATTTTGATGAATAATACATGCAAATTAAAAGAAAATTTCAGAAATTTGAACTGTTAAGTGAAGAAGAAATTGATTTTTCAGTAACTAATTAGGATTTGCTAGTATACAAAGACATTATTCACTTTCATAATATTCTATAACTGGAAATATTTTTCTTAGATGAATTACACAAGAAACCAATAGCTGGCCATCATGGGTATCAAAAGCTAATAACTGTGTTGAGGAAGGATTTTCATTAGCCTAATTGATCAGAATCTGGATTGGGGGAAATTTTTTGCTAAAAGTTCAAAGTGCTCATAATCACTCCAAAATAGAACTACCAGATAGGTCTCATCGCCAGGAATCCGACGCACTTCGTTTCATCAAAAACTGACTTCGTATGAGGAAGATAGAGCCTGATGTTCATTTTCCTAAACAACGAAAATTTTTGCAGAAAAGGACAGAAAGGTGACATGGCAGCCTATTAAGAAAAAAAGAATATTCTGGGAATATTCCTTCATTTTGTCCAATGAAACTATGCCAAGTTTCAATTCATGGATGGTTTCTAAGTGGGTGATTTGGCACGTTTTTATTTGATTTGGGAGAAGCCAATGGGAAGAGGACACGTGGCAAGCCTGGAGGTCATCACGTGCCCCCCCTCCAAGGCTGAAATTGGTTAAGTGTATGGTCAAATGTGGAATGTATTGAGGAAAAGTTTTATTACAGGTGGAAGGGCGGAGGTCGGGGTCAACCCCGCGACCTCCCCCACATAAACCACGAGCCTTACCAATTTCTCTATGCAATAGATCTTATTATATAACGGGCGCAACGTTTATTTGAACTTTCAAATGGTTTTTGGTGGGGTTTAAAAGGGCCAACCCCATTGCACAGGACCATCGTCTATGAACCATAGGCGGAGGCCAATGAAAATGGCGGATTAAAGACTTTAAACATGGGTTAATTAACCCTTAACCCTTCTTAACCATGCATTAATCCTTTTGTTTAAATCAGGTTAAGAGCGTGTTTAGCGCTAACCACCGCTAATCACATAATTAAACATGCTTGTCTCCTAATTAATCCACTCTTAATTCGGTGGTGGATTTGGCGGAGTCCTCCATTTTCGGCACGACTCCAAAATTGGCGGGATTAACTGGAGTTTTTTTAGGAAATACTGAAGAAGCCATAACTTTGGCATATTTCGACCAAATTAGGCTCATAAAGAGTCATTCCGAGATGATTTGGATGCTCTGAGCATGATGGTGCAGGTTGCAGAGGTAGAGGAGCACTTTTGTAAGTGTTTTTTTTTTTTCACTTTGAAGATGAAAGAAGCCTAGGGCCACTAGGAGAGGAGGTAATTCCTAGTCCACTTAAAGACCATTTTCAGAGATTGAAGAGTATATTTTGCGGTTTTTGGATCTTCTGGGTCCATTGGAGAAGTTTTCAAAGCCACTGGAGCTTTGTAGGTGCATGTAATCAGCGAATTTACTATTAATCCAAAGATTGCCTAGCCATTGAACCAAGTCCATGGAGATGTAGCCCAGGAGGGGTGAACTCTGTTATCAACTATTGTGTAATGTGTTTGCTGTGTTTTATTTCTCTGCAATTTACTTGTTGCACATGTGTTTTTAACAACTAATTTACTTAATTAATTTCTCATAAAAGACCCTTAAACTTGACACATAAACCCTTTCACAACTTACTAATTTGAGGCGATCCTAAACACATTTATTTTGTACTGATGAGGGAGCTAGCACATCAAAACTAGTTTCCCCATATTCATATCACTAACATGGAAAAAAATACAACAAATTATGTGGCTAAGTGCTTGGAGTGTCAATGGGTTAAGGCTCCCCATCAACACTCAGTAGGGACATTACAGCCTTTGCCCATTCCATAGTGGAAATGGGAAACAATATCATTGGATTTCATTACTCGGTTACTAAGGACTAGGAGGCAACATGATTCTATCATGGTAGTGGTACAAAAACTTAGTAAAGTTGCACAAATTGTTCATGTTAAATCTACCTTCAAGGTAATTAACACAATGTAGTATTCATGAAGGAGATATTTAGACTCCACAATATGCCCAAAACTATGATTTCAGACCGTAATGCCAAGTTCACTTCTAAATTTTGGAAGGGAGTATTTTAAGGCATGGGGATAAAGTTAAACTTGAGTAAAACCTATCATCATGAAATTTATGGTCAAACAAAAAGGATCAACCATATTTTAGAAGATATGTTAATAATGTATGTTATGGACAGGCCAACTAAGTGGGAGGAATATCTCAACTTAGTTGAATTTTCCTATAATAATGGATGTCAAACTTCTTTGAGAATGAATCCCTTTGAGGTAATGTATGGTAGAAGATGAAAATACCTCTAAGTTGGGACCATTCTAAGGATAGATTCATGTTGGGACTAGACATGCTTGAAGAGATGGAAGAAGTGGTTAAACAGGTGAAGCAAAACTTTAAAACAACTCAAAATTGACATAAGCATTATGAAGACTCGAAAAGAGTTCAAAAAGAATTCGATGTCAATGATCATGTATATTTAAAAGTAAAACCAAAGAAAATCACACTTAAGACTTGGAAATTGTGCTAATTTATCATCTAGATATTGTGGACCTTTCAAGGTGTTAGACAAAGTTGGACCAGTTTCCAATCAACTCACTCTTCCAGCAAATATAAAATTTCATATTGTATCTCATGTATCCTTGTTAGAGAAATATTACATGACTTAGCTCATATAATTTATTGGAATGTTGTATAGGTGGAGCTAGAGAGAGAATTCTTGGAAGAAGCACTATGTATTCTAGACCCGAGGGTAGCCACATTCTAAAATAGAGACATAGCTCAAGTGAAAGTTTAATGGAAATATTTCAGCCTGGAAGAGACAACTTGGGCAATGGAGGATGCTTTTAAAGAAGCCTACCCATCTATGTTTTAGTAAGCCGAAATGAATTCCAAAGGTTATGAACAGACATCGAGACAATGCCAAATTCAAGTGGGAAGGATGTGATATCCCCTAACTTGAAAAATTTATTGTGAATTTGTAATTTTGATTAAGTATGATTGTGCCTTGATTTTAAAAGAATTATTTGAAAATAAATTATCAATGTGAAAAATTGATAAAGGTTTAATGTAAATATTGTATTTATAATGTTGTTAATGAAATAATTATCTAGGCATTTAATCTAAATGATTAAATTATAAATGATCATGGCAATAATTGATCATTAATTTCCCTCAAAGACAAGAAGTTGTCTTGGAAAGCGTGGAAGTGGAGCCCATAAATGAGCTAGTAACTACTTTCCACTCGTTGAGTGAGATGGGGGTAGTTACCAAATACCAACTAAATGGTAGAGAGGGTATTCCACTATTGGTGAACTTGATAAAAATAAAAAATTACGCAGAGGCAATGTCGTGAGAAGGTAAGAAATGACAAAGTGAATGCTAGGTCCCTATAATACTAGTGATACCCTTATTTTTATTGTTAGTATAGCCCCCTTATTGTTATTTTTGTGCCCATGCAGTCCCCATATTGTTTTTATTGTGCCCCATATAAGCCCACTATTATTATTATTGTGCCCTTACATTGTTATTGTTATGTCGGCTAGGATTATATTGTGACCCATTGGACTCCTATATATAAAAAGAAGGTTTTGTCATTTGTATCATCCAAGAATTGGTCATTTATGTAATGTAAAGGAGGTTTCCCCCGCCCCAAGGGTTAGCTCAATTAGTTGAGTCCTCGCTACTAAGTACTTTTCCAATTCAGAGGTCACATGATTGAATCTCCTTGACGCCCTTGGGGTTATGCCTCACATGTATGACCGACGGTAGACCCTCTCAGGAGGGTCTGACGAGATTTTCAGACTGTGGATGTAACGAGTACATGTGTGCGGGCACATGTGTTTGTGAACCACTGTGAAAAAAAGAGAGAGGAGGTTTCCCCCTTGAAGAGGTTGATTTCGACATCGTTGATCTTTCTTTTCTTCTATTTTGTAAGCTGGTATCATAACATTTGGTATCAGAGCTTTGGATTCTAGGGTTTTGCTGCTGCAAATAGGTCATCTTGGAATTTTCACTATAACTTCTTCTTCTTCTTTTCTACGAAGGTTCAAAAGATTAAAAAAACCCATTTGAGCTGAAATCCTGAGGAAAATATTGTAAAAATTTCAGATCTTAGTTCGCTATATTTTCAGAGATATCATCTACGGAAGTTAGGGTTTTTGAAGGCTCCATAATTTCATCTCAAAGGCCGAGGGAAAATCGTCATAACTTTCGTTTCAAACATCTGATTGGAATTCTGTAAAAAAATGACCAAAATTTCATAGAATTTAGTCTATTATTTATCGATTTCAGAGCCGAAGGTTAAAACAATGACACGTGGCACACTGTACAAGTTCACTCTGCTGAACCAACCCATAACTAGGTCATTGTGGGATATTGGGCATAACTTTACCTTGAAGAATCCAAATTAGGCATAGCCTGTGGCATTGGAAAGAAGACTCAGAGGACTAAAACAATATTTAAGTTTAGATCTTGGAGATCCGAAATTATAGAGTTACAACCGTTTCAAGATCGAGCTCATAAAAAAATAAAATTGTGTGTATTTAAAAAATAAATTACATGAATTTTGTTTGAAAAATCAGTTTGAAGTGATTCCAAGGGCATATTGAAGCATGGATATCAATATTGAGTTCTATAATGTCTCCTAAAAAGAATTTCACACCTATCAATCCCTCAAAAATCTCTACTATGATGCATGAAGAGGAAGAAGTGCAACAAATTTCTCTCTCGCAAAAAGTAACAAAAAATGAAATGGAAGCGAAGATGGATGGTTTGAAGAAAGGCATGGAAGCTAAGATGGATGGTTTTAAGAATGGAATGAAACCTAAGATGGATGGCATGGAAGCTAATATCGATGGTATAGAAGAAAAACTGAAAGGCAACATGGAAGGCATGAAGAATGATCTAAAAGTAGACATGGGTGGTTTGAAGGAAGTTTTGAAAAAGTTGCTACAAGAAATGATTCCTAATAGCGAAAGGTAGTAGAGGAAACTCATGACGAAAATAAAATAAATGTTAATCGTGATTTCATATACTCGAATGTTGGATTGAAGACCCACCATATTCCAAAGATCGATATGAAGAAGTTTTATGGCAAGGATCTCGTAACATGGATACTACAGATGGAGTAATACTTTGATCTCCATAATGTGCAAAACACGCAAAAGGTACGCATTGCAACTTTATATTTAGAACCCAATAAATTTTTATGGTATCGATGGCTTTTCTCTCGTAAAAAAATTGTCACTTGGTTACTTTTTATGGAGGAAATGATAGCACATTATGAGGATACAAAGAGTAACACCTTATTTATCCACTTGATAAATCTCAAATAAAAGGGTTCAATGGTGGAGCACATTGAGGACTTCCAAAAATTGAATATAAGGGTAAAGGATATTCTAGAGGAGCACAAGATTGATGCCTTTATAGGGACTTTAAAGGATAACATCCAACATGAGGTTCGCCTTTGCGAACGTGATTCATTGGAGAAGGAATTCAGGTTGGCAAGAAAAATTGAAAGCAAAATTATGGCGTCAAGGAATCCTACCACTCACAACTATAAATATGGAAGTGTTGCTACTCATAGACTTCCAAAACATAAAAGGTTGACACCACAACAATTGGAAGAAAAAATCGCTGTTAATTTTGGACAACTAGGTAAAAACTCCATGTTGTGATGCTCAGATGAAGATGCCAATATTTTTATTAGATTCATCTTTCGGAGAGGTGCAAAATCTATCTAAAGATCATCTTGATCTGATGAGAAGAATATTTATTTTGAATATATTCAAAATATGTGCGGGTCGGCCAAAATTGAAATGTAGGCTTGAAGCCCCAGCAGTTGTGTCACACACCCTCACTGATGGATATATATAGGTCGACATTGGAGGTCATTTCACTCACTCACTCATCACACATTCTCTCTCTGCATATGATTGGTTCGATCATCACTTGGAGTCTCTTCTTCTCTACACATGGGAAAAGCAACAAAAGGATTTTCTGTTTTCGACCTAGGGTTTTCAACGCAGATTTTACCAGCGTTGACTTTGGTTAACGCATGGTTCCAAACTTGGTCAAAATTATGATTTCTACAATCCGCATTTATTGGCACAAAAATAGAGGTTGACCATTGACTTTGACAGGCTACGATGACTTTTTGATGCTGTTGTTTTGCGTTGACCGTTGAATGGGACAATGTTGACTTTTGTTGACTTTGGGTTGACTGATATAGCTGTCCAAGAGGGTTGTGTGACACTTCTGATTGGCTGACCGTATTGAGACTTTTCTGGTTAAAGCATCCTGTTGACCGCCGTAACGCACCACAACACATATATTTTGCTGATCAAGTTAAGTGTAATTTTTTTATCTTGTCGTCTGTCGATCTACTGGTATGTTCTATCAAC
Organism: Pinus albicaulis; assembly: GCA_034641835.2. Lineage (NCBI taxonomy): Eukaryota > Viridiplantae > Streptophyta > Pinopsida > Pinales > Pinaceae > Pinus > Pinus albicaulis. The sequence continues at coordinate 29,097 of JAXQQM020091016.1, forward strand.
ATTTTACTTTCTTGTTTATGTGATTGCTATTTGATATTGGGGATAAAAGGTAAAGTTGCATCAAGCATAGAACATCTACAAAAATTTACATGGTATCGGAGCTGAGGTGAAGACAAAGCCCAAGTTTGTACCAATCACCGAAGAAGAGCATGGGTACCTCAAACTATAATGGCTTTAAAGCTAATGAAAAATTGAATGGCAAGGAAGACTTCCATGCCTGGAAGATGACTTTGGATCTTATGTTGGAAGACCAAGATGTCATGGGATATGTGCAGGGTAAAATCCAAGAGCCTCCATCCTCTGCACTTGCTGCCACCAAGTCAAAGTATAAGAAGGGGGAAATAAAAGCAAAGCTGATGATCAGGGATTCAATTCATAAGAGTCTGGTTGCCTACATATCTAATCTGGGCACATCCAAGGAGATGTATGATAAGTTGATCAACATCTTCAAGGCCAACAATGCAAATCAAGTCATATTCTTTAAGAATCAACTGAAGAATCTGAAGAAAGGCAGGGATGAATCCGTTCGATCCTATTTTCTAAAGTTGACCGAAATCAGAAATAATATTCTGGCCATTGGGGAGACGATAGTTGATCGAGAAATGGTTCTCATCGCACTTGGAGGCATCTCCTCCGAATGGCATGTATTCAATACTACCATTCTCAATAACAACGTGATACCCGATTTTGACGAAGTACTATCGAGATGCGTACAAGAAGAGACAAGGATGAAGGAATATGAAAATGAAGGAAATTTTTCCTTAACTGCTCGTGCTAAGAAGAATAAGTTTACTTCACTGCTCGTGTTAAGAAGAAGAACTTTGGTGGTCCGAGGAACAAAGGAAGAGCAGGGGCTCAAGGAAAGAAAGGAAGATGTTAGACATGTAACAATACTAGCCACTATGCTAGAGAATGCCCTAATAGAAAGGGTTATCCCAGGGATGATGATAACAACAACAACAACTAGGAGGAATGACAATCAAAGGAACAACAGGTTCAAAGGAAAGAGGAAGGCACCCTCTAGTGGAAATGGGCAACCTTTCAAAAGGTCGAGAAATTCCAAGTATGATGAATCTAATGTTGTTGATGATAAAAGAGATGAATTCATTCTTGTATCTGCCCTCTCTACTGCATCTCCACCTGACACTATGGATGTCTGGTTGATAGATAGTGGTGCCTCAAGGGGTTCAAAGAAGCACTTTTTGACATGGTTGAGAAGGATGTTAATCTAAAAATCATCCTTGGAGATAATGCGACATATCTCGTGAAAGGATCAGGGACTGTGAACCTCCACTTGTCTCAAAGTCAAGTCCTTTGCCTGCAAGATGTACTATATGTACCTGATTTGAAGAATAACCTTGTGTCTATTTCGGCCATGGAATACAAAGGTTTCAATGTGGCATTCATTGATGGGAAGGTGCGCATCTGGAAGAAGAGTTTCAAGGAAGCTATCACGATTAGGTTTAGAGTTGATACACTCTACCATGTTGGAGGAAGTCCACTGGGAGCAATGACATGTGATACTATTTGATAGACCGATAATGGCACTAAACATGAGATGAAAAGGTTCAAGAACTTTTGCAGAGAAGCTGGCATTAAGAAGGAGACCACAACTGTCTATACTCCTAAGTAGAATGGCGTTGTTGAAAGAAAGAACAAGACCATTGTGGAAGCTGCCCGTGTCATGCTATGTGACCAAGGTCTATCAAAGTTTATGTGGGGAGAAGTTGTGAACACTGCTATGTACATACAAAATCGATGCCTGCATTCCGCTTTGGACTCGAAAACTCCCGAAGAGGTTTTCTTTGGTAAGAAACCTGAAGTCTCACATTTTAGAGTTTTTGGATGTCCTGTTTATTTTCATGTACCGAAGGAGAAGAGGAGAAAGCTGGATGCTTCTGGAAAGAAGGGAATGTTTGTGGGCTATAGCGAAACTTTGAAGGCCTATAGAGTCTATGTACCTGGTTAAAGAGAAGTGGAGATATGCCACGATGTTACCTTTGACGAAAATGTTTCCCTACAGAAAGTAATCAATCTTTCAAGATCTGAGGAAGATCATGAAGCAAGGCCTAGAAATCAAGAAGAACCGAAGGATGAGATGATGCTCGATGTTGAAGGACCGATGGACCCTATTGATCCACCTCCTTTAATGAGGAAAATACCATCATGGCTCAGGGACACTCTCGAGGATGCTGAGAATCATATGGCCCCAACGGGGACATTCCGTGAAAGCAAGAAGTCGAATAGATACCAAGGGTATCTAGTAGCCATGAGTACAATTGTACAATCTGAACCTGGATATTTGAAGAAGCCGTAAAGCATAAAGTCTGGAAGGATGCTATGCATGAATAATATGAGTCCATTATGAAGAATGATGTCTGGGATGTGGTTCCAAGACCGGAGGACAAAGCAGTTGTCACCTCGAAATGGCTCTATAAGATCAAGCATGGATCTGATGGTAGTGCTGAAAAGTTCAAGGCAAGATTTGTTACCGGTGGCTTCTCTCAAAAGGACGACATAGACTATGATGATATATTTGCACATGTGGCCCGATATCCCACCATCTAATCTATCATATCCCTTGTTTCTACGCAAGGATGGAATCTTCATCAGATGGGTGTGAAGACCACATTTCTGCATGGTGCGATAAAGGAAGAGGTGTATGTGGAGCAACCTCTGGGGTTCGACGTCCAGGATCGGGACACCCATGTTTGCAAGTTGAAGAAAGCCCTTTATGGGTTGAAGCAAGAAACTAGAGCTTGGTACGACAGGATAGATAGCTACCGATGAAGCTCAGCTTCACTCGTAGTAATGTTGATCTGAACCTTTACTTCAAGTTTGATAGAGAAAAGCCTCTAATTCTGGTGTTGTATGTGGACGACCTCTTCCTGACAGGTGCTGACCCTCTCATTCATCAGTGTAAGAGGGAGTTCGTTGCTGAGTTCGAGATGAAGGACCTAGGACTGATGCATTACTTCCTATGCTTGGAGGTCTGACAGAGACATGTCGAGATTTTCCTCTCTCAAGGAAAATATATTGTGAAGCTTCTGGAAAGATTTGGAATGGTGGATTGTAAGTCCGTGTCGACACCGATGGAGCTCAACTTTAAGAAGTTGAGTGGAAGTGCTATTGGGTCCGTGCTACCAAATCCTACTGAGTATCGTCAACTCGTAGGGGCCCTGATGTTCTTAGTGAACACCCGTCCAGACATATTTTGTGCAGTGAATACTTTGAGTTAACACATGGTTGATCCTCATAACATTCACTAGGTTGGTGTCAAGAAACTCTTGAGATATCTCTGGGGCACGATAGACCATGGGCTGAGATACACTGTCGGGAGCATGACATTGCATGGATATACTGATGTCATTTGGGCTGGCAGTGTGGTGGATCACAAGAGCACATCTGGATGCTGCTTCACACGTATGTCCGCTTCAAGCAGGAAGCAGAAGTCAATAGCCTTGAGCACTGTTGAGGCTGAATACATTGCAACATGTATGGCCTGTTGTGAAGTCACTTGGTTATGAAATCTCTTCAGTGAGTTGTTCGAGCATGTGATAAATGCCATCATTATCCTTTGTGATAACCAAAGAGGGATTCGTTTTTCAGAGAATCTCGTGTTCCACGATCGATCCAAGCATATTGATATCAGGTACCACTTTATCCGGGATATCGTAAAGCGACGCACCATAAGGCTTGATCACATAGGAACTGATGAGCAGGTCGCGGACATTCTCACAAAGCCCCTGGGAAAGGTCAAGTTCCTAACCTTCCGTGAGAATCTTGGAATCGTGGAACGACCCTATGCTGAGGGTCCTATTGGACGATGAGCTCTGGGAGCTCTAGGGGGATTTTGGGATAACTTATCAGAGCTATAAGTAACCACAGGGCTAGGCTTGTCGAACCTTGTTGGTGTGCTTCTACCCCGCCGTTATGATATTGAGTTGGTTCACCTCTCATGATCTGTGCCCCATATGCATCCTACCCATTGAGTCCCGGACTCATGGGAAGTACCTCTCATTTGGCCAGTGAGGTGGGAAAATCTAGAGACTAGTAGCAAAGACCGATGGACACATCAGAGATTGCCATACTCTTTATGTATAGGATGGCACGTGTCCAACCACTTGATCTGGGATCAATTCTAGTGAGGTTTCAGATCTCCAACTAACTTCGGGTCAGGTAAACCAACTTCGGGTTGGTATGTGACTCTTTTGAGTTCTATAGAGGTTTCAGACCTCTAGACTAAATTTTTCAGTTGAGAATGATGTCTTTGTGACTGAACCACTTTTTTTCTGAAATAAAGAAGCCAACAAAGTGAGTTACAGTGGCATGACACACGATGTTTGGATGGCACAGGTGGATGGAGTTTTCCCTAGTTGAGAGGGACTGTTAATTTTGGAAAACTAGGTCAAAACTCCATGTTGTGACGCTCAGATGAAGATGCCAATATTTTTATTGGATTCCTCTTTTGGAGAGGTGCAAGATTGATCTAAAGATCATCTTGATCCGATGAGCATAACATTTATTTTGAATTTATACAAAATATGTGCAGGTCGACCAAAATTGAAATGTAGGCTTGAAGCCCCAGCAGATGCATCACACACCCTCACTCATGGATATATATAGGTCAACGTTGGAGGTCATTTCACTCACTCACTCATCACACATTCTCTCTTTGCATCTGATTGGTTCGATCATCACTTGGAGTCTCTTCTTCTCCACACGTGGGAAATGCAACAAAAGGATTTTCTGTTTTCAACCTAGGGTTTTCAGCGCAGATTTGACTAGCGTTGAATTTGGTCAACGCATGGTCAAAATGACCCCAAACTTGGTCAAAATTCCTATTTATGCATTTTGCATTTATTAGCACAAAAATTGAGGTTGACCGTTGACTTTGACAGGGGTTGCGTTGACTTTTTGCTGCTGCTGTTTTGCATTGATCGTTGACTGGGACAACGTTGAATTTCGTTGACTTTGGGTTGACTGATATAGCTGTCCAAGAGGGTTGTGTGACACTTCTGGTTTGCTAACTGTATTGAGACTTTGCTGGTTGAAGCATCTTGTTGACCGCTGTAACGCACCATAACGCATATATTTTGCTGATCAAGTTAAGTCTAATTTTTTTGGCTTGTATTCTATCGATCTACTGGTATGTTCTATCAGCATTTTACTTTCTTTTTAATGTGAATGCTATTTGATATTGGGGATAAAAGGTAAATTTGCATCAAGCATAGAACATCTACAAAAATTTACAATAGCAAAAGGGCTTTGCTATAGTTTTTATCGAAAATACATTAAAGGTCATAAGTGCGTTGAGAAGAAATTATTTTACATAGATTGTGAATAAGAGGAAGAAAAGGAACAAGAAAATTCAAAAGTAGAGGATATACACCAGGAACCAACCCTAGAGGAAGAAGCAATGAATTCGACCATATCTTGTAATGCATTGGCATGAATTACCACTCCTCAAACTCTCAAGATAGAAGGACATATCATGAAGAAAAATGTAATAGTGCTAATTGATTCGGGTATTACCCATAATTTTGTTCATTGTAAGGTAGCCAAGGAATTGAATTGCTTCCTATACCTAGCACCAGAGTGTCAAGTGATGGTTGCAAATGGAGGAACTATAAATTTATCTGGAAAGTGCCATAATATAAGGCCAACCATGGGAGAATATGTATTGAATAGTCCAATGCTCTCCATTCATATGGGTGGTGCTGATGTTGTACTGGGAGTACAATGGTTACAAAATTTGGGGATGATAGCTTTTATTTTTCAAGAAATTTTGGTGATTTTTTTTTCGGATGGAATGGAAGTTGAATTACGAGGTATCGCAGAGAAGCCAAGAAATATAATCAGCTCTAATGTGATGAAAAAGCTTCTGGAGAAAGAACAACGAGGCGTAATTGCACAATTATGCTCACTAGAGGTTCAAACATCAAAATCATCTATTTCTCCATATCTCCAAAAAGTATTGGACATTCATTCCAAGGTGTTTGAGACTCCCAAAGGACTCCCACCTATTCATGATCATGATCATTATATTTATTTGATTCTCGGAAGTGTTCATCTAAACATCAGGCCTGTTCCTCTAAACATTAGGCTTTATAGATATCCTTATTGTCAAAAGAGTGAGATTGAACGTATGGTTGCAGAAATTATAGAGGATGGTATAATTCAACCTATTCAAAGTTATTTCTCTACTCCAGTAGTATTGGTGCACAAGAAGGATGGATTATGGCGATGTGTCCAGATTATAGGGAGATCAACAAGCTCACTATTAAAAATAAATTTCCCATCCCCGTTATTGATGAATTATTGGATGAATTACATGGAGAAATTTACTTCACCAAGCTGGATCTTCATTCTAGATATCATCAAATTAGAATGAAGACTGAAGACATTTCAAAAACAACATTCAGAATTCATTAGGGTCATTATGAATTTTTGGTCATGCCTTTTGGCCTTACTAATGCACCTTTCACATTTCAAGGTTTGATGAAATCCATTTTCAAACCCTTCCTTAGAAAATTTGTGTTAGCATTTTTTGTTGATATACTAATCTACAACTTGTCTTGGAAGGATCATGTTCAACATGTTGACAGGGTGCTCAAAATACTAGAGGAGAAACAATTATATGCAAAAACCTCCAAATGTTTCTTTGGAGTACAGGAGGTGGAATATTTGGGTCATATTGTATCTCGTGAGGGTGTTAAATTATACCCTAACAAAATTAAATCCTTTAAGGAATGGAAAATCCCCACAACCATAAAGCATCTTCGAGGATTTATAGGGTTAACAGGGTATTATCGCAAGTTTTTTAATTATGGGAGAATATCGAGACCTCTAACATCATTACTAAAGAAAGATGCATTTTGTTGGACTCCAAAAGAAAGTAAGGCCTGTGAACATCTTAAAGAGGCAATGTGCCAAGCATCGGTCTTACCAACACCAAACTTTACAAATTTTTTTATTGTGGAATGTGATGCTCGAGGAAATGGATTTGGTGCAGTTTTAATGAAAGAAGTGTTTGGTCAATTTAGTGTGTCCTAAATTGCTACATTAATTTTTCAATCTGGGATTCGTAAGCCGACGAAGTGTGGCGCACTATATGTGCAAGATAACCTATCTCTTACTTTTTGTCGTTTTTGGTTTTTTTTCTTTTTATCTTGGTTGGTTTCCTAATGTGAGATGGAAATTCTAAAAGACAAGTATGGATATAAATGTTCAAGGAAATGATGTCCTTTATAATGATTTCCCAAACGTCAAACTTCAAAAGG